>AWUE01016919.1:0-92484 GCA_001974825.2 Corchorus olitorius
AAAAGTAAACGAATTTTGAATTTTTTTTCTTCTTTTCTAATTTTTAGAAAGAAGTTCAAAAAAAATCAGTTTTATTAATTAAAAATCAAAAAATAAAAAACCAAAATCTATTTTTTAGTTCAAAAAATAATTATTTCAAATAATTATTTTTTGAAAAAATATTTTCTTAATAAAAAGAGTGACGTGGGAGTCCACCTAAGCGCCGCCGTTAGAAAGTTAAAAGCCAAATAATAAAGGGAAACGTAAAAGGCCAAATAAAAAATCAAATTAAATCGAGGACAAGGACCCAAAAAAAAACTCTCTGTGATGTTTGGGTATAATTGCACCCGAGCCTGAGTGTACCAAACCCGGCGGCAGCCTTGATGGGTTTGTAGACACCCGTTTTCGGCCTTATATAATTTGATTAAGGGTGTTTATTTCTTAATTTTCTTAATTGATATTTGATTTCAGCATTTTAGTAAGATAGTTAATTAGTAATCCATATATAGCATAGGGTAGAATAATTGATTTAGTAAGTCTTTTTAATTTAGTATATTTAGTTATCATTGGCATTCAAAATTCAAGAAAACAAAAAATATTTTTCATATTTGCTTTGCATATTCCGTAATTTAAATTATTAATTTGATTTAGCATTTTAGCCATTTATCTTATATGAAATCATTTTAGTAATATAATTTGGTTCATACTAGTTTAATTGAACAAATCCTTCAGATTGCATATATAAAGTTTACATCTAAGTAGAATTTGCATTAGAGTCATTTTGGTTAATTGGCTTTTATTAAGTTAGCCCATTTCGCAAATTAGTAAGTATGCTAGTAATTATGTGCCTTCATACAAAAAATAATGCTGTCCTTTTGCTTTATTAAATTGCCTTTGCATCTTGCATTTGTCTTCATAATAAAGCGCTCTCTCTCTCATTTTTCGGGAACAATTAAGTAGGAATTGAATCTAGGATTGGTTGGTCGGGAAATTGAGCTTGTCGACTTACCATAGAGGTTACCAAATTACATGAGAGGGCTAAGGAAAATTCATTTCTTGAAAGAAAGAAAAAGGGATGAAAGAAAGGAAAAGGAGAATTGCTTAAGGTACATTAACATTTGCAAAAGCAGTATGTAGCATAAAAGAAAATACATAATGGGTTTAACAAGATTGACTCTTTCTTTCTTTTGCCTTCATGAGTAAATTGGTTCCTATATGATCCCAATTTGGTATATCTTCATAGACTTGGATTTGATGACCCTGTCAAAAGAAAAATAGAGCTATATATTAGGTTGGTACGTAAAAGCATGCCCTCACACTTCACTTCACATAAAGCTTTCCACCATCATCAAAACCACCAAGCATTTTAGTGCAGCATCATTTCTTTGTTTTTCCTAGCATAGTAATTACATTAAGTGCATATAATCAAGTTTTAGGCACCATGCATTTAGACTCATTTTTCATGCTTGTATGATCATTCACTCATTCATGCATTCATTTAAGCTTTTAATATTGGAAATATTTGCCTTTGCATAGAAAATGAAAATAAGCATGCATCATGTCTACTTTAACACCTCATTCCTACATGTCCAGTACCAATTTCAGGCATATCATCACTTTCATATCTCATTTGAAGCAAACACAAATCAGAAACAAATTTTCAATTAAAGCAACTCATTGCCATTAATCAAAATAGGGTCAGAGGACAGTTAGCATAGTGCTATGCATTTGCACTAAGCATGTAGTACTTAGATTTACTATCATGTTCAAATAAGCATGATACTTTCAGCACAATAAGCATTTCAGAGTCTAGATTGCATTAACATATCTCATTCATGCTTTCAGCACAATAAGCATTTCAGAGTCTAGATTGCATTAACATTTCATGAATACAAAACTCAAACTTGACATCCTCGTTTCCACTACATTAACAATGCATTTTTCATGGCATTTTACAAAGCAAACGGCAACAAGCCTTCAAAATGCAGTCTCATCACATTCATAGTCATTGCCTCATGCATTTAGCATAGATTTCTTGCAATCTTAATGTGCATCTGCATGAACAATATCATTTTGCATTTTAGTAGATTTAAAATCTCAAAACCATAACCTCACATTTCAGCATTGTCACACAAGTACCATCACATCTCCACAGCATTTCATACTTAAATTAAAGTCAAGATAGGCACTTAGTTTACATAACAGTAATTTACATTGTATCCTTAGGCTTCAACCGCAGCAATAAGTCAGTGGGACAAACAAACAATTCAAAGCAATTCGCAGCACAGGAGCAAAAGGCTAAAATGGTTTCGATCAGTTAGAAGAGTGCATAAATGGTAAATGAGTGAAGGAAAGCTACCTGAAAGAAGCCTGTTGAACTTTGATCGGCTTTCCAGCTGAGTTGATCAAGCCTCTTGGGCCTTAAAATACTGAGTTGGACCAGGTACCTGGAAACAAATAAAAATTAGTGAAGAAAATTGAATTAAGACAAAGATAAAAAACAGACAAAATAAGAGAAATGGGGAGGAAACTTCACCTTTGCCAACTCTCCTCACCACACACATGCACATCAATTTTTTACCTGCAGAAAACAACAAAAAAAGGTTAGAAGTGGGAAACCAAAAAATGAGGAAGCTTCCTCCTCATTTCGAGTGAGCATATATAAAAAGGAAGAACACAGTTTTAGAGGGGACGATTTTTACATGGAGGAGGTTTGGAGGGGTTTTCTTTTTAGGCAGCTTTTAGTCTAAAATCTCTAAGATTCTGAGATTGTTTTTTTTACAGTAAAAAAAAGATACCAAAAATATAGATGAGCTAGGGGCTTTAATCTTTTGTCAGAATAAAGCACAAATATTCGAGATCTAAGAGGATTCTGTTCTTGAAAATTAAGGTTTAAGTTTTTTAAAAGTCTAGGGCTTTCAGTCTTTTACAAAGAAACACACAATTAAAGAGAAAAAAAGACCAAAATTCGAAGAGAAAGGGTATTACCAGTCTCGAGATTCATCAAATCTCAAGTTTGAAGGAGCCTAATCGATTTCGAGTCCCTTTGTTCATGTTTCGTTTTTCTTCTTTCTTGGGTTTGCTGGGCTGCTTTAGATCTAGTTTGATTTGTGGTTGTTTGTGTCGGGTTAGTTGAGAGTTTGTCGGTTCCTTTCACCGAAGATAGCTAGGACAGGCTTTCGGGTTTACTGTTTCGAGGGAGTTTTAAGGGTTTTGTTGGCTGAAATTAGTAAGAGGAAGGGGAAAGGAGCTAGCAGTAGGCGTTTAGGTTTGAGTGGTGGCTGGATCTATGAGTTTACGGTGAAGGAGTGGCGCTGGAAAGAGAGGGGCATCGGGTCTAGGTGTCAAAGAAGGAGGAAGAAGATGAAGGAAGAAGAAAAGAGAAAAAGAAAAAGGAAAGAGGTAAAAGAGGTCCGATGGAGAAACGACGCCGTTTAGAAAGATCTAATATGACCCGGATCATCAACCCGCAAGACCCGGTCCGTATTGACCCGCTAGGCCCATTGCTATTGGTAACATTTATTTCCTAACTTTGGGCTTATGGTTTGGGCTTTCAATTTATTTATTTGGGCTTGTTTACGTTTTAGTTAAATATTTGGGTTTTTATTTGGGCTAGTTTAAATTACCTTAATTTAGACCTAGTTTCATTATTATTAAGTTAGAAGTTAGATTTTATTTTCAAATATGTGGATAAAATTAATTTAGACAAGCAGGGCGGCCTGCGCTTGCGCTGCAGTCATCTTCTTATTAGGACTATATTTTTTGTAGTTATTTAAGTCGGTTAGTAAGAAGATATTGCATTGGTACTTTTAAGTTAATCAGTTAGGAGAAACTCATACATCGAAACAAATAATTCGAAAATATAAAACAAAACACATGACCTCTCTTTTCATTCTAAAAGTGCATTACCTAAATTCTACTCTATCTCTAGGTAATTCATCAAAATAAAGCTAATATTCCAGTCCTCCATCTCTAGATAATTCATCAAAATAAAGCTAATATTAATTGTTGTTTGAAATGTTTGTTGATTATAAAAAAAATAGTACGTTGCGGTCATTTCTTAATCTTGATTGCAATTATTAAATTAATAGACTCGGGTAGGTGGAAGAATTTGGTTTCTGCATAAGGAAGGCTTAATTTTTTGTAGTTAAGGAGCATGTATAGTTGTCGTAGGAAAATTGAATTAGTTTAGAGCATTTGTAGTAGCATATGTAATTTACACAATGCATCACAAAATGATTGTACTAATTAGCATTGGCTAACTGTGCTTTTGGAAATGTGGAAATATACTAAACATAAGCAACTAATAGAAACCTCAATAAAAAGGAAGTCAAATGATAAATAAAAAAACTTTTTGTAAAATAAAAGAGGAATAAGGAAATGTTAAATTTAAGTATCAAATAATATAATCAACAAATAAATCCAGATTTACCTTAAAATGTTGCGGTGAGAAGTGAAAGCTCCCCATTGTAGGTTATGTCATCCTAAGGCGCTGCTAAATTATATGGAAGAATCTTATCAACGTCCACCTGGAAATTTTAGGAAACAGAACGGAGTCCATGTGAAACCAATTCAGAGAAATGTCAGGGAAGAAGAATTAACCCACCCAAATAGAAATGAAGACGAAAGGAAAACAAAACTGGAATATCAATAGTTTACCCATGAATCAACCATTATTGCAGATACATTTACAGCACCAATCCTTTGGAATTCCGGCAGAGGAGTTGAATCAGTAAATCCTAATATCCACACACAATTAATATGTAATTAAAACACACTTAATCATAAATATAAAAATAGTAAATTACGAAAAAGGGCAGCGGGAAAAGTAAGGGAGGAAATTCATCGAGGGTCTTTTTAGTCACCCTAAAAGTGCGAAAAGACCAAAAGGAGGCACCACATTAATACTCAATTTGGCCTTTAAGTAATTTCCATAGTCACTAAACATAATATATAGTATATATTTTCAGGAAAATAGATTTAATCATTCATTCTCATGCATATTTAATTTCTTGTGATATATATAGTACCATGATATTTAACGGTTCATGCGAGATTAATTAAATTGACTCCTTCGGGTTTGAAACTTCCGGAAGAACACTTCGCAGTGTGTGGCTTTGGGTCTGGAAGGGTTTCTCGTATAATAATCTGGTAAGACCCAATCAAATTGAAATTTTCATGTATCATCTGTATCTGCCATGTCATGTGAGATTAATAAACTTGATCCGTTAATGGAATGATTAATTGGGACTTAGACAATCTTTGTCAGTCTTAATTCATCTTTCCAAGGCTTGGAATATTCGGATGGGGGTCTTAGCCAATACGAGTGGCGGGTGCCAGGATGGATCCTTGTATAATTATTCGGGAAAAATTGCATTTTAATCGGAAAACATGCATCACATGCATTCATGCATCTAGGGTTTAGACTTAATAATTTCAATTAATTGATATAAGAAAATCCAAAAAAAAGGGAAAATTGGAAATGAAATAGATTAAAACTATTTTCTTCAAAAAAAAAAGAGAGTTTGTGCTTGTGAATTGTTCTCTTTTAATTTTCAATGATAAAAATTCAAAAGGAAAAAATTGAGTATTTCAAAATTAATAAAAAGGTTTTTAAAATCCAAAAAATTCAAAACTCGAAAATTAAAAGGAATTTCCTTCAAAGTTTTCAAAGTGGGAAAGTTCCCAACAAGTTTTCGAAAGTTCCCATCAAGTTTTCAAAGTATTCAATTTAGCTCTGTTCAAATTGGGAAAGTTCCCATCATGTCTTCAAAGTTTTCAAATTGGGAAATTCCCATCAAGTTTTCAAGTTTTCAAATTGGGAAAGTTGCCACCAAGTTTTTCAAGTTTTCAAATTGGGAAAGTTCCCATCAGCTTTTAGTTTTCAATTTAAGGAAAGTTCCTGTCATTTTCGGTTTTAGTTTTCAAAAGTGGGAAAGTTCCCATCAAAAGTATTTTTCAAATTGAGTCGTTTTAATGGTAAGTTTTAAAGAAAATCCTCTCATGAGGAGTCTAAAAAGAGAACACAATAGAAAACGGGAGAGTTCCCAACATTCCTATTTCAAAATCAAAAACCTATATTTGCTTGTTTATTTGCTTAATTTCAAAAAATAATAAAATTTATTAATGACATGAATATATTAAAGAAAAAGAGACAACCAATAATAGAGACCCATAGTTAAGTCTAGACTAGTCAGTGCTGTCTTTTGACGGGCGTCGTGGGGTGCTAATCCTTCCCCATGTCTACCCGACTCCCGAACCTTTTAGACTCTGGTTAGAAGACCGTTTATTAGGTTTAGTGTTACCTTTGCCAAGCTTAGGTTAATATTAAACTTAATAATCTGATAGGTGGCTAATCACACCTAGATTAAAAAAGATTAGTGGCGACTCCCATAGATAGACAATAGTTTCTCTAAAAGTTGTTAAACGATAGGGTTTCGGACCCCGGACCCGCACGTTGCGACAGGGTTGTAATTTGCAATTAGATTGGGCCTGTAGTTGCAAACATGCTTAATGCAATAACAACATTGGGACAAGGCTTGGTTGGAGACTTGGAGTAAGGCTTAGTTTGGTATTGAGGTTGGGGTTTGAAAAAGCTTGGTTTAGAAGAAGTGCTTTTGAAAAGTATTTTTTCAAATTGCAGTAGAAAAATGTAAATAATGTTTGGTATTGTTGTGAAAAAATGTGGTAGAAGGATAAAATGTTTAAAAAGGATATATTAGTTAAAAAGAAAGAGAGAAATAGTTAGGGGATTTTGGTAATGTCCAGGATTACTTTTGAAACACAAAAGCATCTAAGAATTAGCTTTTCAGGTTGGCTTGGCTTTTGCGTTCAAACTCAGCTTTTGACACAAACCAAGATTTATTTGGTATTACATTTGAGGTAAAAAACAATTTTTTTTAATCTCCAAACATAATACCAAACTAGGCCTAAGATTAGTCCAGCAAGACTTGGAATAAGTCGTTAGATTCGAATTTGGTTTAGATAAAACTATTGTATTTTTCATATTTAATAGACAATTGTTGTTCGAAGCTGGAATTCATAAAGGTCGCGACCCATTCACTAATGGGGTTGATTAAAGTGGTACATGTTTGCACTTTCATATGGGTTCGAGCCTCCATAAACAACTATTGATAGCTTATTTCTAAGCTTGATAAATTTACAGGTAAAAATCCAATGAAATCGTAAATTCAAAAGGGTTTGCGGCTTATCTGGCCTTAGAGATGGGATAAGCTCCTTTAATCTTGAAATTTTTTTTTCTAAGACCATCTTCTATGTAGGTATTAGTCGATTTTATAATCACTAAAATCATACCACAACCTATTTCCCCAACATTTGGAGATTTATCCTTTAATTCAAAAGAAATTTTCAAGACTTATCCTCTATGTAGGTTTCAGTCAATTTTACAATCACTACAATCATATCACAATCTGTTCTCAAAATATAGAGATTTTATCCTTTTATTCAAATTTTGTGAAATTTGGCATTTGTGCATTTGACTCAATTGGCAAGGTGCATGCTCTCTAATATTCAAATCTCCCTGTATACTTTGTTGCAAGATTTCTAAGATTATACAGTTGTACGTTCCTTCTATATATGTTCATTTTCTATAAATAGTGATATTTATATATAACATACTTCATATACCAACATATAAGGGAATATAAAAAAAATACAAAAGCTTTCAAAAATCATTTTATATATGCATAAGTACGTCAAATTAAAACGGAAGATAAATATGTTCATGAGAGTCTATTTCAAATATCATGTTCATGAGTAGCAAAAAGAAAAAAAAACGGAAAATAATCATTTATCAATATCTTGTAATCTAAATGGTAATTCCCCTTTGAAGATATTTGAATCTGAATTTTGTAACAAAACATAACAGGGGAATTAATGAATTGAATGTGCATATCTATTTTTATTACTTTTTGTTGAGCATAGTACTACAATTGCCACTGAGAGCCGCCGCTCGACAACCCAGCTGAGCCGAGCCAAGCTAAGGGTCAACGTGGCATCCCATACGGGCGACGAGAGCTCCCCCGAAACACTCGCATGATTACATAACAGTTACACTCTGACGTGTCAACAGACACGTGCGTGAGGACGCGCCACCAAAGCCCTAGGTCGTACGGACGACCACCATATATACCTCACATCCTTAAGTCCAAGGTATGTTCAGTTCACACAAAAACTCTATTTACACCAAAACCTTAAAAAACACTCTCTAACTTAGGCATTAGAGGATCACTAACACGAGGCCAAAAACTCGCCGTTCTTAGGTGTCATCTGTCTTGTAGGTTTAGCCTTTGGAAGCCCGGAGCCGATCTTCATCAGCCTCTAACGAGCGAAGCCTTGTCGACGATTTGTGCATCAACACTTTCCTTTATCAGAATTATTCTATATTATCAAATGACTAAAGTCCCTTTTTGCCTCCTAAACTTGTCTAAAATTGACTTTTGCCCCCTAAAGTTGCAATATGAGGACATGTTAGTCCCTCTCAAACGGTATTGCTGACGTGGCAATGCCACGTCGGACCAAAAATGCCACGTTGCACCAAAATATCACGTGGTAAGGCCACACCAGCAATATTGTTTGAGAGGGACTAAAATGGCTTCAAATTGCAAGTTCAAGGGACAAAATGTCCAAAATTAAAATTTAGGGGACAAAACATCAAAATCATACAAGTTTAAGGGCAAAAAGGGCATTAAGTCATTATCAAATTATTATGGGATTAAGAAGCCCCCAAAAGCTAGTATATAATGTTCCCACCTACACCATGATCTACACAATTAAGAAAAACATGAATACAATATAACTTTCATAAATTAATACTCGATAAATTAATAACCTCTCTAAAATAATATTTTACTCTGTTCCCAACTTGGGTCAGTTATAAAAATTAGTAATTCTGATAAAATAATAAGATTATAATTTTTATAAAAACCTTTATGTATATATAATCCCATCAATATTATAAATTAATAATTCTCTTAAATTTACATATATAACTAAGACAAATTAGTAAAATATGAATGTTCTTTGTTTTTTCATAAATTGTAAATCTAACTGGATTATACGTTTTGGTACCCAACCATATTGGAACGATGGTGGATGGGGGTGCCCTCCATGGTCTAACGTCGGGCGACTAGAGCCTGGACTTTGGTGAAGGATCGCATATTGATCACTTGGTCTCAGACAATGCTTTGACTAGGTGGACATTGGATTATACGTTGTTTATACATATTAGTCCCTTCATCATTATACGTTGAATATGTATTTAGTTCTACAACAATGAATAAAAATATGAGTGACTAGGATTAAATTTCATTTATTTAGTCAATAGTTTAAATCCTAAAACCAATGAATACATATGCATTTTAGTTATATATATATAATCGAATTTATATTATGAAATCAAGAAACTACTCTTTAAATTAATATTTTATTAATTTATTGATTAATTAATAACTCTCTAAATTGATAATTTTTTATGATCCCAACATTATTAATTTATAGAGGTTTTACTGTATTATAGTAAGCTCTATAAATGATATCCCTCGTGATGTTCTTTTCTGTCGTAACTTTCGGATATCCCAGAAATTAACCAAACAAATAATTAAAGCGGAAAACAACAAACCAAATTTTCTTGTGGACCTATGCCACAAATTTCCACTATCAAATCAATCAATTACAATCAACAATCATAACAATCTCTCTAGCAAACTCTCAATCTAATCAACCCAACATGGGTAATTCTCTCACAACAACATAAAGTTATCTTAGCTTTCTCTCTCTCTCAATCTGACACACACACATAAAAAACTAAACACAAACTGCTTATTTATACTAACACAAACTTGGACTCCAAGAATCCCTTAACTATTAGGATTCTTGTCCACCAATCAAAAAATCTTGAAAAATCCTAATCCAAATCTAATTAGGAATTGGGTCAAAATCCTAACAATCTCCACCTTGACTCAAATTCCTTCCTCCACACTTGTCAACTGAGTAACCAATCTATTGAACTCGTTTAGGTGTGCCCTTAAACTTGTTCCCACCTTCATCTTCAACCCAAATAATTCTCTCTTCAAACACAACATATTAGTAATCGATTTTGACATATAAATTGACTCCAACTTATCCATCAACTCCTTTGGGGTTTTCACATCTAACACATCATACTTAATTTCAGTGGCAAGAGACAAACGAATTGTACTTACCGCTTTTCGTTGAATATCTCTCCACCTGTTGTCATTCATCGTTGAAGGCTTATCAGCTTCAAGCGCATCTCCCAATCCTTTTTGTACTAATACATCTGTTACCGTACTCTCCCACATCTGAAAACTGTTCGTTCCATTAAACTTCTCAATCTCAAACTTCAAAGCTGCTCCACTGCTTTCTGTCATCTCTAATCGACCAGGCTCTTGATACCATTTGTTGTAACTTTCAGATATCCCAGGAATTAACCAAACAAATAATTAAAGCGGAAAACAACAAAGCAAATTTTCTTGTGGGCCTATGCCACAAATCTCCACTATCAAATCAATCAACAATCATAACAATCTCTCTAGCAAACTCTCAATCTAATCAACCCAGCATAGGTGATTCTCTCACAACAACATAAAGCTATCATAGCTTTCTCTCTCTCTCAATCTGACACACACACACACACAAAACTAGACACAAACTGCTTATTTATACTAACACAAACTTGGACTCCAAGAATCCCTTTCCTATTAGGATTCTTGTTCACCAATCAAAAAATCTAGAAAAATCCTAATCCAAATCTAATTAGGAATTGAGTAAAATCCTAACATTTTCCATATCTTATCGATGTTAGAGTGCTCAAATCCCTCATGGAATTGAAGCGGGTATGCAAGAGTACTTGGTGCCTGCTCATCAATGAGCTTCTTGATGATACATGCAGAAATCTTCACGACATTTATGATGATACTCTCCTTTGGAAGAACCCTTGGATCAACACTTATATATGATGCATGCAATCAGTGAAGGGGTTAATTTGTGTGACAAATCAAGAGGAATTTCAGGTTTGAAATCCCTTAACCGAACAGGTTGTCACTTGTCAGTTGTCACCCTCCCTATTTATCGTCATGATCCTGTTCCTCGACACGATCACCCCTCACATAGAGTAACCATGGCTTTGGCTTCGGCTACAACGCGTCGGCGAAGGAGTACAAAGTTGTCAAGATCTATAACAATTTGCACCCAACGTTGTCGACGATCAAGGGGATAAGTTATTCACATACGAATGTGCAGTAGTGTTTACGTTGGGTTCTAAGTCTATTTCTTGGAGGAATATTGAGGTACCTAGCTATCCTGCATGGGGTGGAATCTATTTAAATGGTGCATTGTATTGGGCAACCAGAAGGGAGCTGCAAAAATGCATCATTTCATTTGATATAAAAAAAGAAAAATTTACAACTCAAATAGACTTCCTTGAAAACACAAGGCTGTTACATTTTTTATTGCTATTGTGCGTTGGATTGATCCAACAGATGGAAAGATTGTTTAGATATACATATCCACAAAGATGAGCCAAAAGGGGATATGGTAATATGGGTGATGGTGGGTGAAGAAGCATGTAATTCTATATGAGGAGTACCTCCCCCCATGCATATTGGATTCCATTAAGAGATCGTTTGACTGTCTTGGACGAAGAAAGACTGCTTATAGAGCGACAAAATTTCGGTCCGGTCAAAAGTTATGCTTTCTATAACCTAAAATCCAAAGTTGATGAAGATTTTGAGACTAGCCATGGTTATCGAGGAACAATAGGTTATTTTGGGGAAATTAAATGCAAACCATATGTTACATACAGTCACAAGTTATTCGCTCGCTTGGTTTAGGTTTTGTTGAAAATATGCATATTTTCAACTAAGTGTTTACAAATGCTAATTAAATTAGTTTTCTTTATCATCAAAAGTTTCAATCGAGATTATGAATTGGTGACTTGTATTTCATCGAGTTTTTAATGCAGTGAGAAAAGCTTTAGAAATCAATATGTGTTGAATTTAATTATGGAAGCAAAAGCTAATTATATTAGTACTTTATTATTGGTTGTTGACTTGTTGAACTTAAAAGCTATGTTTTTTTTAAAAAAAAAAAAATACTGGGGGCTGTGGTTTTTTTTTTAGTTTATGGATTATATATGGATCGTTATTGTCATAAATAGCAAGTATGGCAGCCCCTCTGCATAACTTATGTTACAAACATCACAGTTGAAATGACTGATGCAACAATATCTATAACTGAAAATGAGAATGGAATTAATTACTTGCATTCTAGCAGTATCATTAACAATAGGTGAGTCATTTCTTACAAGTTCCTGGCTGCTGAAGTAGGAAACAGGGCAGGTATTCCATTCAATATATTTAATTTCATTTCAAAATGCTGATTAAACTAAAAATTTTTGTTGACTCCCTATAGTTTTTTATGATAACAAAACAATCTATATTAGTGGGACTAACCAAGCTATCTAGTGTGTAGTGACAAATTGAGTGACACGCTTAAATATGTTATGTGCAAACCTATTTATACAAGGCTCAATATCACAGAAGAAACACACTACGAGTGAAACCCTCCTCAGTGAGTACAACTAAGGTGAAATTGAAGAAGACTTAGTCCACAACAACTTCAAGAAGCATTTCAGTGGGACTAAGGTCAGAGCAAAATGAATGCATATGAAGAACTGACTGAAGAAAGCAAGAAAGAGCAATATTAGTGCCACCAATTTTGAGGCACAATTTAGTGGGACTAAAGAAGATCGACAGCACATCCTGACAGTTTTTGACTGCGTCGGAAAACGACAAAATAACGGGATTAAGATTCAAAAAGACGCTCCAACGACTAGTTTCGGCAGATATGTATTTAAGGCGTGAAATGACCGTTGAGAAGTAGTTTTTTTGAGCATTCAAGAACTCCTTTGAAAGCATTTACTCTCAAGAATCTTCTCCAAGCCGTACAACACTCTTATTCTTTGTATTTGCTTAGTCTTTTGCAAGACTGTTCTGAATTCTTTCCTTGTAAATCTTGCACAGCGCTTACTCTGTGTATTTCGATCATCTAGGATCAGTTTACACACTTCAAACTTTGTTTATTTGATTGTGTTTAAGTGCGGGGAGAACTTGTTCGAGCTAGGATGTTAGCTCGTGTGGTTTTCAAGCTTGGGAAAGCTTGGTTTGTGTAAAGGGTTGGTGTAGCCCCGTAACTACATCGAATTAGTGGATTTGGTGAAAATCCTTGGTTGGGAAGATCAAGGTAGACGACGTAGGTCAGGTGGACTGAACCTCTATAAATCGTGTGTCAAGCTAAGCATCTGCTAATCCATTTTAGTTATCTTGCCTTTATTTGTCTTTATTACTTGCCATTCATTCATCTGTTCTCCTCTGCCTACTTCATTAATTCTGCTCTGCCATATTCTTTATCTCTGTCACATCCATTAATTGCTTGCTCTTTATAACTGCTCTGTTCATTTTATTCGCACTGGTTTATTTCATCTATCTGGTCGCACTAATTCTCTGTGTTGCAGAAAAGTTCTTAAGATTGAAAGAATTTTCAAAGTTGGCTATTCACCCCCCCCCCCCTCTATCACCACATTTGGAACCAACAATTGGTATCAGAGCCTGTCTTTTGATCAATTGGATTAACATATGTAAGAGTGATCCAATATGGCTGCTGGAAGTTTTTCTCAGAATGTTGCAAATGTTATAGCAGAAGGCCAATCCACTGACAGACCCCCTCTGTTTGATGGAACAAACTATCAATGCTGGAAAAACAGAATGGCTGTCTACTTGAAGGCCAATGAGTTTGACATGTGGAGAGTAGTTGTGCATGGACCATTCGTTCCCAAGAAACAGATGCTGAAGGAAGAGAAGTTGACAAAAGCTGGGATGAATGGAATGCTGATGATATTCGAAAAATTCAAGTCAACTACAAAGCTGTAAACATTCTGCATTGTGCCTTGAGTGCCACAGAATACAACAGGATTGCTGGTTGTGAGACTGACAAAGAAATCTAGGATAAGCTTGAAGTCACTCATGAAGGAACCTCTCAAGTAAAGGAGTCCAAAATTAATCTCCCTACTCTTGAGTACGAATCCTTCAAAATGAAGCCAGATGAATCTGTCACAGAAATGTATGACAGGTTTATGAACATCATAAATCAGCTCAAGCAACTGGGAAAGGCTTATTCAGAAAGTGACATGGTGAAAAACCTACTCAGAGCAATGCCCAAATCCTGGAGTCCTAAGACTCTAGCTATCTAGGAGTGCAGAAATCTGAACACCACTACACTTGATGATCTATGTGGATCTCTGCTCACATATGAATCAGAATTGAAGCATTCTGCTGAACAGGAGAAGAAAAGTACAGAAAAGAAGAAAGGACTTGCTCTTAAAGTGTCTGCTCTAGAGGAAGAGATAGAGGAGCTGACACTGGGTGAGAGTGGCTCATCAGATGATGACAATGACTCTGCAATGCTTGCGAAAAAATACAGAAGGCTAAAGGGAAGAAGAAATCAACTTATTTACAAGAGAGGCCAAAGAATAGATCGATTTAGAAAGGATATAGATAGATGCAGAAATGATGAGTACATGGATAACCAGTTCACCTGCCTTGGATGTGGGAAACCTGGTCACATCAAAAGTGACTGTCCACTCATAAAAAAGGAAGTCTCTAGAAAAGACAAAGGGAAGAAAATGGCAATGGTTGCTGGTACCTGGTCAGACAGTGATGTCTCAGACTTGGAAGCTAATGACAATGAACAAGGAACCAAGGCTAATATATACCTTATGGCAGAAGAAGAAAGCCTTGAGGTAAATCCTAATCTTCCTGATATTTCTGTTGATGAGATGCATGATGAGTATGATGAATTGTTTCAAGAGTATGAACACACTGTAATTATGTATAAATGTTTGAAGAAAAGAAATACTGAGATAATGCTTGATTTGGAATCTACTAAAAACAATCTGGATAGCATGACTAATAAATATGATGCATTATTTGCTGATCTTGAGCATGCTAAAGCCGAAAATGAGAAACTGGTAAAACAGATTGAAAAGATGAAAAATGATGAAATTGTTGTGACTAATAACAACACTCAAATTGCTCGGACTAATAATAGACACAACAGAAGACAATTTAAGCCCAGAGTTATGACCTATTACATTTGTGGCAGGAATGGTCATCAATCCCCTGAATGCTATCAGTAGCATAGACAACCCTTCCGAACCAAGCTTGTATGGGTGCCAAAAGGCACATATGTTGTTGCTAACCCTCAAGGACCCATCAGAGTATGGGTACCTAAAACAGCAAACTGAAATTCTGTGTATGCAGGTTGAGCAAGAGTAGCAAGAATATTGTTTGAAGGCTCAACCGAAGGAAAAACAGCCCTGGTACCTGGACAGTGGCTGTTCAAGACACATGACAGGAGAGAAAAAGATGTTCAGAGAGTTTAAAATGAAAAATGGAGGAAATGTCACCTTTGGTGACAATTCAAAAGGAAAAATACAAGGAATTGAAACTGTTGGCAAAGGTTCTGCACAAATCACACATGTGTGCTTTGCGAAAGGACTGAAGCATAACCTGCTGAGCATTAGTCAGCTTTGTGACAAAGGAAACAGAGTATGTTTTGACTCTCACGTTTGCCAAGTATTTGACACCAATACAGGCAAGCTCAAGTTTGTGGGTAAGAGGCACGATAATGTATATATTATCTTTCTTGATGATTTAATCTTGGGAGATAATATCTGTTTGATGGCTAAAAATGCTTGTGATAGTTGGTTATGGCATAAAAGATTAGGTCATGCTAGCATGAACACTATAGCCAAGCTGATGAGAAAGGACCTAGTCACATGCCTGCCTAAACTGAAGTTCGACAATGATAAAGTCTGTGAAGCCTGTCAGTTTGGAAAGCAAGTCAGAAGTTCATTCAAGTCAAAGAACATTGTATCCACCTCAAGACCACTTGAGCTTCTGCACATGGATCATTTTGGTCCCATTGATGTCAGGAGCATGGGAGGTAAATCTTATGGCTTTGTGGTTGTTGATGATTACTCTAGGTTTACCTGGATTTATTTTCTAAGTCACAAAGATGAAGCTTTAGAAGCTTTTGCTAAACACTGTAAGGTTGTTCAGAATGAAAAAGGCTACAATATTACTGGCATTAGAAGTGACCATGGTGGTGAGTTCATAAGCCATGAATTTGAAAGCTTTTGTAATGAAAATGGTTTTTCTCACAATTTTTCTACTCCTAGATTCCCACAATAGAATAGTGTGGTGGAAAGGAAGAACATAACACTAAAAAACATGGCTAGGGCTATGATTTATGAAAACAATTTGCCAAAATATTTTTGGGCCGAGGCCACTCAAACTGTAGTCTATATTTTAAATAGGGTCTCTATCAGACCTATGTTTTCAAAAACTCCTTATGAGCTTTTTAAAGGGAGAAAGCCTAATATTTCTCACTTTAGAAGCTTTGGCTGCAAGTGTTTTGTTTTGAACAATGGAAAACAAACCATTGGGAAGTTTGATGCCAAAAGTGATGAAGCCATTTTTCTTGGCTATGCCCTAAATTCTAAAGCTTACAGAGTGTTTAACAAGACTTTTTTAGTTGTTGAAGAATCAATTCATGTTGTTTTTTATGAAACTAATGCTCCACCGAGAAGAGTAGTGGATGATGATGATGATGCAGGTGAAATTAGTGGGAGCATAAGGCAGATACAAATTAGTGACACTAATCCAGTTCCAGAAGACAAATAAGAGGAAACACAAGAAGACGATCCTCCCATTGATAGCTTACAAAGAGTGGAAGTTCAACATCCTGATCTTCCAAGAGCATGGAAACATGTCAGGAGTCACCCCATTGATGAAATCATTGGTAATCCAAGAGAAGGACTAAGGACAAGAAGTGGATTAAAAGAGACTTGTGAATATGCTGCATTCATCTCGCAAGTAGAACCTAAGACATTTGAAGAGGCAGAGAAAGAAGAAAGTTGGATGACAGCAATGCAGGAGGAGCTGAACCAGTTTGAACGAAGCAAAGTCTGGATCTTGGAAAGATCATCCAATAGTAGGCACAAAATGGGTTTTCAGAAACAAGTTAGATGAAACTGGAAAAGTGGTAAGAAACAAGGCCCGATTGGTAGCCAAAGGCTATAACCAGGAAGAAGACATTGATTATGATGAAACCTTTGCTCCTGTTGCTAGGTTAGAGGGTATTCGTCTTTTACTTGCCTTTCCTTGTCATTTACACTTTAAATTATTTCAAATGGATGTGAAAAGTGATTTCCTGAATGGCTACATTCAAGAGGAAGTGTATGTGGAACAACCTTCTGGTTTTGAAGATTTTAAAAGACCAAATGATGTTTTCAGATTGCATAAGGCTTTGTATGGTCTCAAACAAGCTCCTAGAGCCTGGTATGAAAGACTATCAAAGTTCCTGTTGCAAAAAGGTTTTATAAGAGGGAGTGTTGACACTACACTGTTCCTCAAAAGGAAATGCACTAATCTGCTTATAGTTCAGATATATGTTGATGACAAAATTTTTGGTGCTACTAATGAAAGTCTCTGTGAGTATTTTGCTAAGGAAATGCAGGGTGAATTTGAGATGAGCATGATGGGTGAGCTGACATTTTTCCTCGGATTGCAAATCAAACAATGAAAAGATGGAATCTTTATTAATCAAGCAAAATACACTAAAGAAATGTTGAAGAAGTTCAACATGCATGAGTGCAAAACAATGAAAACACCTATGGCTAGTGGAACCAAACTGGACTCAGATGAAAAAGGTAAAGAAGTGAACCAAAAACTCTACAGAGGTATGATTGGATCACTTCTATACTTAACTGCTAGCAGACCTGATATTCTTTTTAGTGTATGTTTGTGTGCAAGATATCAATCTTGCCCCAAAGAATCTCATCTTTCTGCTGTCAAGAGAATTTCCAGGTATCTCTTAGGAACAACAAGTCTTGGCTTGTGGTATCCAAAGGGAACTGGTCTGGAACTTGTAGGATACTCTGATGCAGACTTTGCAGGCAGCAAAACGGATCGAAAAAGCACTAGTGGGACTTGCCAATTCCTTGGAAGTGCACTTGTCTCATGGTCATGCAGAAAACAAAACTCAGTGGCACTCTCAACTGCAGAGGTTGAGTACATTGCTGCTGGAAGTTGTTGTGCTCAAATCCTATGGATTGAGCAACAACTGAGAGATTTTGGAATTGACTTAAAGAAGGTGCCATTGTTGTGTGACAACACCAGTGCAATCAACATCACCCAAAATCCAGTTCAGCACTCACGCACCAAGCACATCGAGATAAGATATTACTTCATTCGAGATCATGTCCAAAAAGGTGATATCGGGATTAACTTTGTTGATACTCTGCATCAATGGGCTGACATATTCACTAAACCATTGTATTATGAGCATTTTAGTCGCATTAGAATTGAATTAGGAATGTTAGATGCATGTCATGTGTGATCATGCATCATTCATTCTGTCTAAGGTTTGCTCACACCAAAATCGCCATCGAAATTGCTGGGACTAAATCGCAGATCTGTCAGGGTATTATCTTGACACGTCAGCAAAAATTTAGGCGGGATTTTTCCCTCCTAATTTTCTGACGACAAACGTTTAAGTTTCAAAACCCCCACTTTCCGAGAATTACTCCTCCACTAATGCACCATTTAACCATCTCTCATTACTCCTGTTCTCCCTCTCTCTCTTTCCATCTTCAAAATCTCCTTCATAACCGACTTTTGTTCTTCCATCTCCTGAACAAACCCTAGATTACATACTTCTCCTTCTCTCTCTCCTTTTGTTGTTCTCAATCTTCTTGGATATTATGGACAAAGGAGGAAATATCTTGGTAGTGAATGGCCTAATGGCAAGACCAAAGCACAATGGATCAAGTTTCTTGGAACTCTCAAAGCCGACCAAGTTGAGTGGGTGGCTCCATGGTTCTACCCAACCTCTGAGGCTTACTGTTGTGGACCCAACCCGTGGGTGCCTTTGTTTGGGCTATGGGGGGTCATAAGTTATTCTCCCATAATGGTCAGAAGACAATATGGAGGTGATCAGTTTATTCCTGGTACCCATGGACTGAACAACATTAATATTGTATATGGGGAGGAAAATTCCAAGCAGGAAGCTCAGGAACTTCGGAAGACACTCACGCAGATGACTTTCGTCAGGAAATTTGGGGGAGCTACAAGGGTGACATCGGAATACCCAGATTGGCACCGGAAGAGAGTGAAGGATATAAAGTACCCCCCTACTGATCCTAAGGCCGCAGTAAGTGAAGAGATGGAGGATATAGTTATGAAGCTGACAATGTAATTGGAAAGGGAGAGGAATGGTACTAAAGCCCAGAGGATAGCAGAGGTCAACCGGCAATTAGTGTTGAGGGCAGAGGAGGCAGAGAAAAAGGCCGGGGAAATGAGCGCAAAATGCAGAGAAGCAGAGGAAGAAGCCGAGGGTGAGAGAAAACTGAAGGAAAAGGCTGAGGCTAAAAATCAGGAGCTCAAAAGGGACTTCAAGGCAGAATGCAAAGAGGGGACCAGTTTGGCTAAAAAGAACAAAGTTGCTAAAATAGAAACAAGCTATCTCAGAGTGAGGTTGGACTTTGAAATAGGCGGAGGATCAGTAAGAGCGGACCAGTTAGTTTAGACTTTAGACCGCCACTTGAAGAGTGCTAGAGAGAAAATGGAAGGGTCCAAGAAGAGCTGAGGATGGAAAAAGCTCGAACTGAAGAAGCTAAGGCAGCAAAAGCCCAGGCAGAGGCTACTTTAGAGTTTCACAAAAGGGCAGTCAAGATAAACCAAGAGGAATATGGAAAAGTGGTGGATACACTCAAGGCCTTGGAAGAAGAATATGCGAAGCTGCGGGGCGAGAATTGGAGACTTCAGGACCAAGGATTCTCACACAAAAAAGCCCATGATCAAAGATGTGAACAGATCCGCTTCTTGCTAGATCAGATCAAGACCGGGTTGCTCCAGGAAGAGGACATCAGGGATCAGGCTAAGAATGTACTATCCTGTGTAGCCCCATTTGATCAGCGCCTCCAGCCGGTAGCCGATGTCCTGGAAGATACCGTGAACAAATGCAACGAAGCCCTCACTTACTTCAGGCAATTTGTGGGAAAGTAGTAGTACTAGATCTTTGTAATAATCTTTAGTTATAAATTATGCCCTTCGGATTTGTAATTAAAATTTATGTGCAGAACAATGGTTTGTAACCCTTAATTTCTATTCTCTAAACAATGGTTTGTAATCCTTAATTTCTATTCTCGGAACAATGGTTTTATGATATGGATGTTTGCAATCAATGATAAAGCAGCAAGTTATGGCACTAGAGCAATGAATCCCAGTTTAAGTTCTCTTTCTTAAATGATGAATTAGTAGGTCCATGCATCATAACACGGTTGTAAATAATCACGGCTTTTGACTTGTGGAAGTTCCTACCAAATCGTGGAGGGGCCCCACACCCTTAAAAATCTTATAAATTGGTAAAGAAAAAGGGGGATTAATAATGGAATACTAACATTCAAACTCATCAAGTTTTAAAAATAGCTCCGCCCAGAAAAGTATACCATAGAACTCAGCAGTATAATACCAGATCTCAAGCCAAGAGGATGGAAGATCAGACAGGAGAAATTCAACAGTTAAGGGAAGAAATGACCAGGCAAGATGAGGAAGCTAGGCGCCGAGAGGTGGCAACAAATGCAAAGATGGACCGTATGATGGAATTAATAGCTACAATGACTGGCATGACACCCGGGAGTTCGGGAACTGCAAATGGTCAGGAACAAACTACAGAGACAAAAAATGTGCCATCCACAGGGGTAGCTACAAGCACAACCCAAGTTAATTTGCCGATCCGGTCGTCCAGCCAAATCGATTTGCCAATCCCTCCCCCGGATAGCCTCACATTCCCCACATTAGGGCGGGACAACTTGCCTATACCACCAGGCCAGCATATGCACCCGAATAGGTCGTCAACAATTTTTGAACCATCCCCACCCAGTGTCCTTCGTTCTCTCAAAGGGCTCATACAGCGCATGGGAATGAATTTGGGGAAATTCCAGCAGGGTTTGCAGGAATGAAAACTTAAGAAGACCCAAGAAAAATGATTGAAGAGTCCACTGAGAAACTGTGGGGAAGAATAGAGGAAAAGTTCAAGGGGATTGGTGGCAAGCAAGCATACTTTATGGGGGTTGATAAGGTGGCATTGGTTACGGATTTGGTATTACCGGCAAAATTCAAAGTTCCAAACTTTGAAAAGTTTGATGGAACTCAATCCCCAGAAGAGCATGTCAATACTTACGTGCGTCAAATGCAGCCTTACTGCACGGATGACATGCTCATGCACTACTTTCAGAGGAGTCTCACTGGTTCATCTTTCAAATGGTACAACAGATTGGACCCTAGCCAAATTAAGACATGGAATGATATGGTCAACGTTTCAAAGATTTGGCAATGGAGGTAGATCCACAAATGAAGGATACCGAAGTATGTAGCATTCTCCTAAAAACCCTACCAAAAGAATACTTCCGTGAACTGTACCAGGCGGCAACAGATTCTTTCACCAGATTGATTATAGCAGGGGAGGCTTATGAATCAGGACTTCGAACCGGGGTATTTGAGGAAGTTGAGAAGAGAGGTCACATAAGTCAAACGAAAAAGGAAGGAGATATTAATGAAGTGAAACAGACCAACTTCAGGCCCAGAGGACAGGGACAACAATATGGCCCCCGCTACACTCAGAATTACGGGTACACTTACCCATACCGACCGCATGGGTATTATGCTCCCCTACAACCTAACCTACCCGCCTACTGGAAATATCAGCTCTACAATCAGTACTCCGTTCAATCCAAGGCCTGTCACCCTTGGGTCCAATACAATTCAAGTAGTCGTCTAAAAGGCATCAAGCGCAGGACCCACCAAGGAAAGGGTGCCCATTGACCCCATTCCTTACACATACACCGAGCTCCTCCCGCAGTTACTCCAGCAAAATTTAGTTCAGAGGCTACCTTACATGAACCCGATGAAACCTCCGCTGCCCAGATGGTACAATACCAAAGCCCATTGTGATTTTCACTCAGGGACAGAGGGGCATGCAACCGAGGATTGCCTGAAGTTGAAATACACAGTCCAGGAGCTGGTCAAGAGTGGCAGATTGAGTTTTGGGAATACGGTTCAGGCCACACAGGGGCAAAACCAAGGAGGAACCCAGGTGACTATGGTAGGAAAAGAAGAGATCCTGAGAAAGAAGGTATCAGAAATTGTGACACCCTTTGGGCAGTTTTCAAGGCACTGGTCAAAGCAGAAATGATTGAGATAGGAGAATTTGGAGATGGGGATTATGATAAAGTGTGCCCATACCATGGCTTGGTACATGGAATTCGACAATGCCCAGAGTTTAGGGGAAAGGTATAGAAACTAATGAATGAGCACCACATCGAATTTTATCTGGAGAAGAAGGAGGGAGAGATATTGATGTGATCTTAAAAGAATGTGGTCAACCGCTGACCCCAAGCTCATCAACAACCCAACCATTCATCCCATATATTGCCAGGCCAACTCAGCCTTTTATTCCTAAACCACCCATGGTTCTTCCATCCCATTTACAAGCACTGCGCCTGGTCGTGATACCACCACAGCCTTTTCCCTATGAGAAAGACAGTCAGGTGCCTTGGAAGTATGATTGTAGCTACACAGTTCCCCAAGGAGACGAAAACTTGACAATCATCACTAGGGTAGGAGGAATGACCCGGAGTGGAAGGATTTATTCGCCTGAAGAAAAGGGAAAGAATGTCCCTGTAGAGAAGATCAATGAGAAAGGCCAGTCATCAGAAGATAGGAAAGAAGAGATAGTTGGGACGGGTCAACCATCAGAAGAGAAGAAAGACGGGGCAGCTGCCAGACCCATATCTAGTTTTGAAGCAGACGAATTCCTGAAGATCATCAAGTATAGTGAGTACAGCGTGCTTGACACCTTGAACAAAATCCCAGCAAGAATCTCCATAATGAGCTTGCTCTTGAATTCAGAGGCTCACCGAAATGCATTGTTACGGGTTCTGAGCCAGGCCTATGTGCCACAGAGCATCTCAGTAAATGACCTAGATCGAGTGGCTGGGAACATAGCTGCAGAAGGTTTCATAACTTTCTCGGAGAAGGAAATCCCGGAGGGAGGAAGGAAGGGAATCAAAGCACTCCATATTGCCATAAAATGCGGGAATGTGGGTATAGGAGGCGTGCTTATTGACAATGGCTCAGCACTGAACACCTTGAAAGCTTTATCGATAGAGCCCAATTACATTCACACCAACCACATGGTAGTCAGGGCTTTTGATGGAACCAGAAGAGATGTCATCGGAGAGCTGGAAATTTGCTTAGACATAGGATCAGTTCCTTTTAAGCTGATGTTCCAAGTGTTGGATATAGACCCCTCTTACTCTTGCTTGCTAGGAAGACCATGGATCCACATGGCAGGGGCAGTGTCTTCTTCCTTACATCAAAAGGTCAAGTTTATGACTGCATACAAATTGGTGGTAGTAAATGGTCAGGAGGACATGATAATGGCTCAGAAAAGTGCTACTCCATATGTTGAGGCTGCTGAACGGTCCTATGAATGCTCCTTTCGGGCTTTTGAAGTTGATTACTTCAAGAAACCTAATGAGGGTTCAGTCATGGCAGTACAAGTGATGAAGAAATACGGCTGGAAGGAGGGTCAAGGTTTATGAGCAAATGCCCAAGGCAAGATGAAGATAATTGAGAACCTTACAATGAATCCTGGATTCGGATTAGGTTTCAAGCCTACAGTAGAAGATCACCAGATTTTGGCTGATGCAAGGAAAATGAGAAGGGTTGAAGGGCTGGGTATACCCTTGGGTAGAGAGGTAAGGATAAAGGTACTACCCTTGTCACAGACTTTCCGATCAGCATGATGGGCTAGTGGAGAGAAAGGTCAGTATGAGCAAGAGGAAGAAGCTTTTAGTCAGAAGATGGTCGGGCTCACCATCAATGCAGTTACCGAGGAAGCAACAAGGCCATGTTCATGGATTTACCCTATGGCTGCAGGAGAAGAACTTGGCGATTGGGAGGCTTTTGAATGCGTCACTGCGACGGCTGAAAGTTCAATGTAATGAACCAATGACTAAGACAATCATGAGTTTGTAATTAAATAATTTTGCCTATTTGAACTTAACTTGTCATGTTAAACTTTTTATCATGAGTAATGAAATGATATGCATGTTTCAGGCCCACATTCGAGTCTCATATTCTATTCATTCTTTATTTACAGTATTTACTTAAATATTATTTCTATATATAGTTTTTATTATTATTTTCAGGCCAAATAGTGATAAATGCAAAGACGCTCCAGATAAACCTGGATTTGACTTTAAGAAGCCTATCTGTACTGATGAGCTAAACGATGAAGACACGGAGGATCAGGCCTTGCCTTCAAACCCCTTGAGATTAGTTGAGCAAGATGAAAAGCAAATTGTACCTCACAAAGAGCCCACCGAGTTGATTAACCTAGGAACAGAAGAAGCTCATAGAGAAGTCAAGATTGGCACTACCTTGTCAGAGGAGGATAGACATGAGTTAATAGATTTATTGAAAGAGTTCTCAGATGTGTTCGCCTGGTCTTATCAAGACATGCCAGGCTTGGATCCAGAAATAGCAGTTCACCGGTCCCCCACTAGAGCAGACATGAAATCAGTACAATAGAAATTGAGGCGGATGAAACCAGAAATGTTCTTAAAAATTAAAGAAGAAGTAGAAAAGCAGTTCAATCCGGTTTTCTACAAGAGGCTAAATATCCTGAATGGCAAGCTAACATAGTCCCAGTCCCAAAGAAAGATGGAAAAGTAAGGATGTGTGTCGATTACAGGGATTTAAACAAAGCCAGTCACAAAGACAATTTCCCACTACCACATATAGACATATTTGTGGACAACACAGCAGGGTACTCATGGTTTTCCTTCATGGATGGATTCCCAGGGTACAATCAAATCAAAATGGCACCTGAAGATATGGAAAAGACCGCCTTCGTAACTGCTTGGGGGGTTTTCTACTACAAAGTTATGCCGTTTGGATTAAAGAATGCTGGGGCAACATATCGAAGAGCCATGGTTACCCTTTTCCATGACATGATGCACAAAGAGATAGAGGTGTATGTAAATGACATGATTGCCAAGGCCAAGTCGCCAAAAGAGCACAAAGAGAATTTGAGGAAGTTGTTCGAAAGGCTAAGAGAAGTCCAGCTCAAGTTGAACCCGAACAAGTGTACATTTGGGGCTACATCAGGAAAACTGCTAGGGTTTGTGGTAAGTGAGAGAGGGATAGAAGTATATCTTGACAAGATCCAGTCCATACAGGGGTTGCCCCCTCCAAAAACCCAAAAGGAAGTGAGAGGGTTCTTAGATCGCCTGAACTATATAAGGCGCTTCATTTCAAAGTTAACAAAAAGTGCGATCCAATCTTCAGATTACTCAGGAAAAAGAACCCGGGAGAATGGGACGAAGAATGTCAGGAAGCTTTTGAGAAAATCAAGAGGTACTTGGTAAACCCACCCGTGCTTGTCCCTCCGGTAAAAGGAAGGCATTTGATCTTATACCTATCATTGTTTGAGAATTCGATTGGGTGCGTGTTGGCACAACAGGATAATACAGGGAGGAAGGAGCACGCCATCTACTATCTGAGCAAGAAATTTACAGATTATGAGGCCAAGTATTATGCTCTAGAGAAAATGTATTGCGCGTTAACTTGGGCTGCACACCGACTGAGACAATACATGTTATACCATACAACTTGGCTAGTATCTAAACTAGACCCTATCAAATACGTGTTTGAGAAGTCAGGGTTGTCAGGACGGATTGCTAGATGGCAAGTCCTTTTATCCGAATATGATATAGTGTACGTCTCCCACAAAGCAATCAAGGGAAGTGCGATAGCGGACTTCCTAGCTGTGCGAGCAGGTGAGGAGTATGAACCGATAAATTTTGAATTTCCAAATGAAGATCTAATAGCAATCTCCCATGTCGAAAAAGCTGGAGAGATTAAGGAGAAATGGGAAGTATATTTTGACGAGGCTTCGAACTTGTCCGGCCAAGGCATTGGAGCAGTATTGATATCCCCTGATGGTGATTATTACCCGGCCACAGCTAGACTAGAATTCCCTGCGACCAGTAATGTGGCGAAGTATGAGGCATGCATTTTGGGAATCTAGTTAGCATTGGAAAGGAAAGTGAAGGAATTAGAGATTATTACCCGGCCACAGCTAGACTAGAATTCCCTGCGACCAGTAATGTGGCGAAGTATGAGGCATGCATTTTGGGAATCTAGTTAGCATTGGAAAGGAAAGTGAAGGAATTAGAGATACATGGAAACTCAGCCCTAGTAATTTATCAACTGAAAGGAGAGTGGCAAACTAAGGATTCGAAGCTGGTGTTGTATAAGGATCACAAAGTCACAGAACTGATCAAACCATTCGAAAAAGTGACATTCCACCATTTGCCTAGAGAAGATAACCAAATGGCTAATGCCCTAGCAACTTTGTCATCAATGTTCAAAATAAGGGCAAATTCAGAAGTTCGGTCCATTTATGTCCAAATGAAAAGCTTACCAGCACATGTCATGAGTATCGAAGATGAAGTGGACGAGAACCCCTGGTACTTTGATATTTTCCAGTATCTCAAGCAACAGACATACCTGGAAAACGCCACTGAAGTTGACAAAAGGACACTCAGGAGGTTAGCCATTGGGTACTTTTTTAGTGGTGAAACGCTGTATAAGAAAGGTCGAGATGGAACACTAATGAGATGTGTGGATTCAACAGAGGCTCGAAAGATTTTAGAAGAAGTTCATGGAGGATCATGTGGAAGTCATGCCAGTGGGCACAGAATGGCTAGACAAATAATGAGAGCTGGGTATTATTGGCTGACACTGGAAACAGACTGCATTGGTTATGTGAGAAAATGTCATAAATGTCAGATATACGGGGACTATATACATGTGCCGCCCAACCCTCTACACGTTATGGCATCCCCTTGGCCTTTTTCCATGTGGGGCATAGATGTCATCGGAGTCATTAATCCCAAAGCATCAAATGGGCACAAGTTCATATTGGTGGCAATTGACTACTTCACTAAGTGGGTTGAAGCTGCTTCCTACTTAAACGTCACACAAGCAGTGGTTGCTCGGTTTATCAAAGAAGAGATCGTTTGTAGATATGGATTGCCTGAGAGGATCATTACTGACAATGCATCCAATCTGAACCGAGGACTGGTTGAAGAGGCTTGCAAGTAGTTTAAGATCATACACAGTAATTCAACCACATACAGGCCTAAAATGAATGGAGCAGTTGAAGCAGCCAACAAGAACATCAAGAGAATCATAGAAAAGATGACAGTAACATATCGGGATTGGCACGAGAAATTACCATTTTCTCTCCATGCCTATCGGACCTGTGTCAGAACATCAACCGGGGCAACTCCTTATTCGCTGGTATATGGGATGGAAGCAGTAGTACCAATCGAAGTGGAAATCCCCTCGTTGAGAGTACTTAGAGAAGTGAAGTTGGAAGAGGACGAATGGGTACAAGAAAGATATGATCAGTTGAATTTGATTGATGAGAAAAGGCTCACTACAATTTGTCACGGCCAACTATACCAGAAAAGGATGGAGAGGGCATACAACAAGAAAGTCCGCCCAAGAGAGTTTAAAGAAGGGGATTTGGTGCTGAAAAGGATTCTCCCTGATCAGCGTGACCCGAAGGGCAAATGGACGCCAAATTGGGACGGCCCTTATGTAGTCAAAAAGGCTTTCTCCGGAGGAGCTCTCATCCTGCAAGAAATGGATGGAGAAGTCTTCCCAGCTCCTATCAATTCAGATGCAGCGAAGAAGTATTACGAAAAAAAAAACTCAGCCTAAAAAAACAAGAGGCTAGAAAAAGAGAAACAAATAAAAGGAGGGATTCAGTCGAAAACCCGAAAAGGGCGGCTTGGATCCGTTGGGGGTCACTTGAGTTGAAAACCCGTAAAGGGCGTCTCAAAGTGAAAGACGGAAAAGGGAGGAACTTGAGCTGAAAACCCGAAAAGGGAGGCTTAAGGATTCAAGCGAGGCTAAAATATAGCAGACGGGTACTAGACTATCTCTTGAAGACCAAAAGGTGGGGCGTGATCCAGACTGAGTAGGTGCTATCAGTACAGTAGGCTTCCCTGGAAAGATTCAAAGGCTTCGTCATCACAACGCCGTCTCCTTTCTATGTTTTCCCTTTCTTTTGAAATATGAGACTCCCGCAAAAAGTTACACTTTTAAACACTTTTTGTACATATTGCAGTATCAATGCAAATATTATATTTCTTTTTCAGACACATGGGCTTGTCATATTGCATATCATGTCATTTCGAGTCATAAAAAGTATAACCTTACATTTTAGGTGAAAAAGGCTAAATTAATTTGCAATACAACCAAAGCAAACAGGAAATAACTCCCCAAAGCTGCCAAGAAGAAGTAGAATCAATGATGGGCATGTATTCGCCCAGATAAGTTAATAAGGGATCAGCAAGGGGGAGGAAAGTAAAAGGACAAGCGAGTTCATAAAGCAAGAGCAGAAGCACCCAAAACAAAGCGAAAGAACAATACCAAGGACAGCAAAACTCAAAAGAAATAACCTTAATCAACTCCCTCTAGGAAACCATGTCAAATTACGCATTGTTGCGTCATGTCATAGCATACTTGTACCACCAAGGTTGTTTCGCAGGATTTTTCTCAAACTGGAAGGTCCGATTGGACAGACACTCTAGCAGTCTTCGGCAGTTTCCAGTTGCTCACAGAGGGGGAGGGGCACTCCTCGCCAGAAAAGAAGAATGGAAAAGCATGAGAGTCAGTAATAAGAACGGGTGTCTACGTCTTCGCGCACTTCCCAACTCTCAGAAAGGGTACAAACTACTCCTTTGCATTCTTTCCGATAGTTAGAAAGCACGCGAAGAGGGGCAGCTGTAGACACCCATCTTTAATACCCTTAAGAAATTACCAGGGTATTTTGGTCATTTTCACCTCAGGGGCATTTTGGTCATTTTTAGCCTCAGGGGCATTTTGGTCAAAATTACTGGTCAATGTGTTCATTCTAGTCTTTGGTAGATTGCATTATAGTATGTCCCCTTTTGCACATTTTTGTTGTTTAGCATAACATATCGCATTAAGGTTCTTGGCAATTACAGGTTATAGGGTTGCATTCATCAAATCAAAATCTTTTAGGATATCATCATAGATTTACATCTCGTCCATTTTGACATTGCTATAACATTGCATTGGTATACCATATTTACATTAAACAATTGGTCCAAACTTTCCCTTGATTAGGTTATTAATTCTGAAATTAGCCTATTCTTTGGGCTTAGTATTTTAAAATTGGTCTTTTATTGGATAGTTTGCACTTGGGCTTGCTTTAGAAGCGGCCCAATCCCGTTTGGGCTTATGTTTACAAAGAGCAAAATAAAAGGACAATGATTTTCGAGGTGGTATGGCTTTTCAAATAATGGCTTCTGTTATTGCACTGCTTAGACGGACTAGTTAATAATACAGAAAAGAAAAGAAGCCATATACATTATTCGCTTTTTTTTACAACAAATCACAAAACTAGAAATAACTTTCTGAAGGACTAAAGACTACAAAGCAGTTAGTCTTCATCCCCTGTTGGTATTCCATACCCCCTCTCCCACTCCTTTGTTTCTTTTTCACAAATCCAAGCTTGCCATAGTAAGTTGGACGCTATTCCAGTGCAATGTTTGAATAACCTGCAAGGGAGAACTGGACACAAGAGACAAGTACAAGTTGTGCCCCCAGGCTTAAAAGGCGGGATACCATTAATTGGTAAATGCCTTGGTTCAATAAAAGGGACAAGCAAGATATAGACTAAAATGGCACAAGGACAATTCAGCAATTATGGTCACATGTGTTTCAAGACAAAGGAAAGCAGTAAAGCAACAATAATGCAACAACACAAGATCAATAGTAAGATAGCATGATAAGCAAGACAGTGAGTACAAACAGCGCATGGCAATGAAGCATAAAGCAAAAAAAAAAAAACCGAAAGCCTGGGGGAGTTTACTTTTGGCCAAATTGAGAATGAGATTCAGGATTGGCTCCTAAACCTCAGATGTGCCAACAGGGCCTTAAAATATGCATAGGCAAAGTAAATTAGGCAAGGCGTGGCATTTCACAAAGTCACATAAGCATAGCATATCAAGTTGGCCTTATAGTATGCATACTAGTCAGATAAAAGATGAGACAACAGTAAGTTGCTACATGCATAGCTTCAGTTGTATTCTAGGGTCAAGTATGCATTTTATTCAGGATTAACAAAAATTAAGGCATTTAGTACTCTGCAAGCAACACCATTGCAAAAGTTCAGCCAATCCTATGCATTTAGCTAACATGCATTGCATCATAGCAATAACATCTAGATCACTTCCATTTTTATATACTTAGGCTAGTCAATTACATCAGGAAGTAGTTATAAAAAGCAGGATCAAGCATTTCCATTCTAGCAGTCACTTGGCGTGGACACGTGGCATCTAAGGAAACATTGTGTACACATAGGCATAGGCAGAAATAAAGGATCAAAAGCATTCTGGTCAACACCAAGTTCAGTCCAGAGTAGAACATAATAACCTTACTATCATCAGTAAGTCAGCATGGTAAAACACTCCAAATCAGAACAGAAGCACTCAGAATAAATCCATTCATACCATTTTTTATTCATTCAAACAAAGCAAGTTTCAATCATCAGGACATGCATTAGTCAATTCATACATCAGTTCATTACCTTTCCATTTGCACCAGCATAGGTTTTTTAATGAGTTTTTTTATATATATAAACTGTTAGAAACAGAGCATACGCACGCAGACAGCAAGGATCATGGCAATCAAAATGGCAGTTTCAGCCAAAATGCAAGGAAAAGGCAGAGTCACCAAGAGAAACACGAGACAGTCAATTTCAACACTCATTCCTTTAGCTGCACTTACATTCAATATACATATTTACACTAAAGTAGTCCATTTGCCTTTTAGAAAGATATGGGACATTCCTTATAGCAAGCACTTCGACTCAAACATGCACAGTTCACAATCAAAACAGCTATATATATATATATATATATATATATATAGGCATTATAAGTTTTTTTCATGCACTATGCATGTAATCACATTCACAGTAAAGTCAAAGGAGTTTTCATACCAATGTGGCAGCTCATGATTGGTTCTGAGCAAGCCACCAAAGTGCCAACTAAGCAAGTGATGTTCAGCTGCAAACTGAAGAAAGAAAAAGTGAGAAAATAAAGGCATGAAATAAATGAAAAAACAACAACAATAAAACAGACAAAGTGAAATGAAGGAGAACACCTGGGAAGACTTCCCCGCCAGCTCAGCATCATCAACCTGCAAGAAGACAAACCAAGGGCTAAAATGAAATCAGAGGATGACCAAAACGAAGACAAGCAAAATAGAAAAGGACCAAAAGAGAAATAGGTCACTGAAAAGGGTGACTCACTTGGGCAGTACAGTTATCCAGCTCAACAAACGCTCCATCTTCATCTGAAAACCAAGTCTACACCACAAAAAACGAAGGAAACAGTATATACCTAAAGAGAGGAGAAAATCTGCAAAAATAATAAAAGATTAAGGACCGTTAGAAAAGGAATTGGGTACCTTCAATCTGAGATTTGAGGAAGCCTATAAATAGGTCACCATAATTCAGGGAGGAAGGGGGATTTCTTTTGGAGAAGAAAATACTGCCACTTTGAAAACTAGGGTTTATACGATTAAAATTTAGGGGTTTTTATTCAAAAATTCGAGCCATAGGAATTACTAAGAATGAAGAAAGGGTAGATACAGATCAACCGGGTAGAAGTAGAGATCTGGGGTTTTTTTCTTTATTCGGGAGAAAAGGGTTTTGGGTTTTTTGGTTGGGCAATTTTTCGATTTCAAACCATAGATTTGCAAGAAAAGAAAATGGGAGAAAAGGGTATAGGTTTTAGAGGGGTTTGACGGAAGGTTTTTTTTTTTTAGATCAATGATTATTTGCTTTCGGGTTTCGCGAGTTTGAGAGGATTTTGGTGGGTTTTCCGTGAAATAAAGTTCAGATCTGTTTAGAGAAGGTTGAGGGGGTTCGTTTGCCTGAGATTTTAGAGTCAGTTGCGGCGAAAGTTTGCTCCGGTGCGGCGAAGAGATCTCAGACGGCGACGGAATAGAGGAGGTAGAGTTGCAGACGGGAAAGAGGGTTTAGGGAAGAAGACAACTGACTTATATTTATAGCCCGTACAAGCCAACATCCAAACGGCGTCGTTTCTGGTTTGTTTAGTGAGAGGAACCTTCAAATTCAGGTACCACTTCTGAATTTAATCCAATTTATACCTCATTCAGCATACTTAAGTCATGATTAGTGCAGTCAAGTCTCGAAAGTTGCTAAAAGTTACAATTAGGTCCCTGATTAGGGTAGATTAATTCAATTAAACCCCCGAATTAAAGTTTTTGTTAAGAATTAAGTCTTTTGTCTTACTAATTATGCGAAGAAGTCAATAAATTCATGAAAATGCACTATAATTCATGGTCATGCATTTTAACTTTCCTTAAATGTCGTTGATGCCATGCTCATTTGAGAAAATTAATTTGATTCCGATGATGGAATAATCAGTTGGAATGTAGACAGTGTTTTCTGTTTCAATCCGAGTTTCCTAGGCTTGAAACATCTAAATGGGGGTCTTACCAATCAAGTGGAAGGTGCCCAAATAGTGTTTCTCGTATAATCACACGGAAGAAGGATTTTTAACTGGTCTACATGCATCATGTGCATCCAAGAAATTAAGTAAAAACAGTTAAGGATTTAATTCAGGGAAATTAAGTAAAAAGACTTAATTCAGGGAAATTAAGTAAAAGCAGTTAAAAACTTAATTCAGGGAAATTAAGTAAAAGACTTAATTCAGGGAAATTAAGGAAAAACAGTTAAGAACTTAATTCAGTGAAATTAAGTAAAAGACTTAATTCAGGGAAATTAAGTAAAAATAGTTAAGGATTTAATTTCAAGGAAATTAAGTAAAGAGACTTAATTCAGGGAAATTAAGTAAAAGCAGTTAAGAACATAATTCAGGGAAATTAAGTAAAAACAATTAAGGATTTAATTCAGGGAAGTTAAATAAAAGTCTTAATCCCAAGGAAATTAGGTAAATCAAGCAAAGACTTAATTCAGGGTAATTAAGTAAATCAGGCAAAGACTTAATTTCAAGGAAATTAGGTAAAATCAAGCACAAACTTAATTCAGGGTAATTAAGTAAGTCAATCACAGACTTAATTCAGGGTAATTAAGTAAATCAGTCAAAGACTTAATTTCAAGGAAATTAGATAAAATCAAGCACATACTTAATTCAGGATGATTAAGTAAATCAGTCAAAGACTTATTTTCAAGGAAATTGAGTAAAATCAAGCACAGACTTAATTTCAAGGAAATTAAGTAAAATCAAGCACAGACTTAATTCAGGGTAGTTAAGTAAATCAAGCAAAAACTTAATTTCAAGGAAATTAGGTAAAATCAAGCACATACTTAATTCAGGGTAATTAAGTAGAGTCAATAAACTTAATTCGGGGTAATTAAGTAAAGTCAATAAAGAACTTAATTCAGGGTAATTAAGTGGGGACATTAAAGAAAAGGATATTAAGTAAAATAATAAAAGGGCTTAATTCATGAAAATTGAGTCAATAAAAAGAAGGGAATAATGAAGTGGCCTAATTTAAAGAAAATTAAGAAAAAGACAAAGAACAATTTGGTTCAAATGGAGAACTGATTGAGGCCAACTATAACTCATTTAAGATAAACCAAAGATAACCAAAAATGTTTACTTGAGCATGAATAAACTTAAGCTTTAAGAAAAGAGACAACCAATGATAGAAACCTATAGTTAACCCTAGACTAGTCAGTGCCGTCACTTCGACGGGCGTCGTGGGGGTGCTAATCATTCCCCACGCGTACCCGACTCCCGAACTATAGAATCTCTGGTTAAGTAGACTTTATTAGGTTTAGTGTTACCTTCGCCAAGTTTGGGTTAATGTTAAACTTAATAGTCAAATAGGTGGCTAATCGCACCATAAAAAAGATTAGTGGCGACTCCATAGATAGAAACAGTAGTTTCCCCTTCCCAAAGATGTTAAACGGCGGGTTCGGAACCCCGGACCCGCACGTTGCGACAACTATTATACCCTTATTTTTCTAATTGAATCGACCATTATCCCCTTATTTTTCAAACATATTTCTTAAATGCCATTACTTAACTATTATACTTTTATTCTACTAAAAACTCTATTTTTATTCAATTAAATTTAATATCTTTATAATTACTTTATTTTTACCATTTTACTATTTTTTTTCAAAATATATAGTTTTATTCTACTAAAAACTCTATTTTCATTTAATTAAATTCAATATTTTATAATTATTTTTTTTACCATATTAATTGAAAAAGTTATTATGATTGAGATCTTACTATTTGATGGTTTATAATAATGTATTATGATTAAAATTTATTATTTCCCTAATGTGCAATTATTTTATTTGACTTATAATTAACTTTGCTTGATAAAAACTTGTTGTATAATTAATAAAATTTAACATTCTTATAACTAAATCATTTTTACTATTTTACTATTTTAACTAAAAAAACTTAGATGTATTAGAAAATTTTAAATATACTTTTATAGTTTTACTCAACTAAAAACTCTATTTTTATTTAATAAAATCTAATATCCTTATAACTATTTTGTTGTTATCATTTTACTAATTTAAGTTTAAAAACTTAGATATATTAGAATTTTTAAAATATATTCTTTTACAATTTTTTACAAATAAACTTTTACAGTTATTCTACTAAAAACTCTATTTTTATTCGATTAAATTGAATATTTTTAATAAATATTTTATTTTTACCATTTTACTTTTAAAATATTGGAGATTTTTTTTGGTAGTTATGGATCCATTTCAATTATTATATAAACTAATAAAAGTATTATTATCAAGTTTAAAAGTTAAAATAAGTTGGCTAATCATTAACTATTCAAATTTTTTAACAAATTAAGTTAAAAATATATTTAAAATCTAATTATTGTGATTGACTTTGTTTTTCTATTTTTGTAGTGTGTATTGGTAGTTTAAATCTGGTTCTAAGTCAAATGAGTCAGGTAATTTTCTCGAGTTATTCGGGTTTCGGCTCATCTAGGTTCAGATGTACTAGGTCTTGGCTCAGGCGGATTCGAGTTTTGAACTCGGGTCATTTAGGTTTTGGATTTTTCGGGTCTAGATTCAGGTCAATTGGATCAGCATTGAATTTTTTAACTACTGGTGAAGTTTAGCAAACTGCATATACGGGTTTGTCGTGTCTGAATAGGACGGGTTTGGGTCGTTTACTTTTTTTGGTCAAATCGGGTTATGTCGGATTGGACGAGTTATCAGGTTCGGATCGGATTTTTACAGCTCTACATATATAATTAATTTCAATTATTATTTTAATTTTCATTTAATTTAAACACGAGTACCACGTGCAATGCACGTGGAAGTGGAGACTAGTCTAGTAAATTTCACCTAGTGAAACTTGGGGTTAAACCAGATGCTAAAATTTATACTTAAATTTTAGGAATAATTTTTGAGTTGTCACAATTTTATTGGTCGGAACCATGAATGACATGGTAAAACCCGTCTATTTAATAATTTCTCCCGATGATTCGAATATTTCATAATGAATCTCAATAAGTTTCCTAAAACAATTTGTCTTTTGCCATACCTAGCTAGTAATGTACTAGTATCAATTTACAACAAATTAAAAAAAAAACAAACGAATGCTACCTCAAAAAAAACATATGAATGTTAAAGGACCAAAAAACCATGGTTATCTTAATCTAGGTTTATTTGGTACACTATTTAGTACAATTAAGTGTGGCTAAAAACATAAATGTTAAAGGACCAAAGAACCAGCAGTGTTATCTTAATCTAAGTTTATTTGATTACCATTGTTACCTGAATCGAAGTACGTCACGGTACGTGGTACGGGAACGGGAACATGGTATACGCAGATTGAAAATTCAATGGTACGATGAGGTGTCTTTCTAGCTTGACGAAGAGAAAAAGCTATCTTCTCAAGTCAGCCATTTGAGTAACTTGGAAACAAGCATTGAATTCAGCAGAAATAGTAGCTTGGTGACATTGCTGGTATATTAATGAGCACAGTTTTTGCTCAATTGGTGAGAGAGGACATGAGACAGATTATGCTCAACATTTCAAAATCCATCTTTCTACATTGTATATTGTACAGTTTAGGCTGCATTTTCAATTTGGTTTTTGTCATTTCAATCTGCACTTCACCATGTAAGAATTAGCTCAATTATTAGCTCCGTTAAAGTCTACAAATCCTTTACAATCAGTTAGCTATATCTGATATTTGTATACAGTATAGCATGTGTTCTTGATTAGGATTTTCTCACATGGAATGATCATTATACTGAAGGGTTTTTTTAGATGCACTTTTGGTTTTGGAGTAATCCGAAAAGATTTTTGGTAAAATGACCGAGTCGTTGAGCAATCACAAAATAAATCCCCACAAACCAATAACTAATAGCTAGGGCAAGTAGGGGTCGAATCCCACAGAGAAGGTGGAAACAAATTAAATTCAAATTACACTTAAGAAAGTCTTACCAAAGGGGATTTTTATGGGTTTTTCAAAATAGCCAAATTAAACTTGAAAACAATAAAATAGAACTAAAACTAAAGATTGGGAAATAGTTTAAGAAAAAAATTGATTAAAAACATCTTCTTCTCCTTTAGGTAATTATTTTGATCTAATAAATCATGGATCATAGACACAAGACATGAATTTGACTTAAATTGCAATCAATTAAGAATCATAAATTACCCCAAATCGATATATAGCCTAAGACGTAGACATCAATTTTCATTGGAATAAAGTAATCCTCTTAACATCTTAAACAACTCCACTTGAATAATTGGTATAGGAGAGGAATACTCAACCCTCCAACATGCTAATAAAAGTTAGTCTGCATCTTGCTAAAACCAATTTCTATTGTTTCTAATCAAACATCACCCTATGAAGAATCATAGAACAAGCATTAAGATTTACTTTTCCGCATGCATGATAAATCAATACCAAACTCATCTACATCTATTACCATCTTGGCCTATAGATTTCAACAAGGTTTGATAATCCCATTGAACCTAGGACTCCTAGAATTAACAATTGTCACTTGAACCAATATTAGCTTGACTCAAGCCAACTTGAATCTAACAATAGCATTCATAAATCTCAAGATAAGTAGTACTCCAAATCAATCAAAATATGGACACATAAGATGAAGCATAGGGATAAGAAACATATTCAAACAGAAAAATCAAATTATTAAGAACAAAAGTCTCACCATAGATTCATTGATCAAAAATACCTAAGGAAAAGAAGTATAAGTGTTTAGCTACTTATGGATTGTTTCCAATCCATGAGAGGCTGGAAAAACTTACAAAGAAGAGAGGTGGGTGGCTGCCTCCTCTCCTTATCGCAACCCTTAGAATAAAAAAGAGAAAAAGATGCATCTAAGTTGTGTTAGGGTTCCAGGATAAGAGGGTATATATAGGGGGTTGCCTAGGGTTTAATTTAAAGTTATAGATGACTTAAACTAACCCTGGGGACGTTCTGGGCTGTTCTCCATATCTTCAAGCTGACCCAAATAGGTTATATGGGTTCAATTCATCAAAAACGCAAGTCAGGCCCAGGACAGATTCTGTCCGCAGACTTCAGGGGCATTTTCATTCATGAAAACGTCAGATCTGGGCTTCGACCAAAACACGAAAGTTTAGCTCTCGGAGTTAGAGCTTTTGAACGCATATTCATACGCCTCATTTGGAGCTATGGATCAAAAGTTATGGCTGTTTTCCCGAACTGTCGCCAAATCTGGAAAGTATTGAAGTATCTTCAAGAGGAAGTGACATGGAAGTGTCGACGCTGGCTGTTGGGCGCGCGCGGGACAAGGGCCCCGACTCCACCTGGGCGCCCACATGGTTGCCATGAGTACCCATGTGGTTTGCTTGAGGACCCAGGTGGGCGGTGTCACGACTCCAGCTGGGTGCCCACATGGTTTGTCTAAAGACCCATGTGTTTCGCCTGATCACCCAGATGGGCTGTGTCATAGCTCATCACCTTGACATGGCTTCTTGCCTTGAACTTGTCTTTGCTCATTTTCCTTGAAAACACCAAGCAATCAACTTTATGATTTTGATAAGTATAAAATTGACTCTTCAAGCTCTTCAATCACGAACATGTTGGCTCCATTCTTCATCCAAAACTTCCTTGGAAAATATTTGTGTCATAAATCATCCAAAAAGAATCTACAAAGGTACAAAATTGATGATATGAACACAATTATAACCAATATAAGGCATAATCAAGCATAAAATACTCAAAAAGCATAGGAAAAAGCTAATAAAAATATGTATGATTTTGGTCTAATCATAAAAACTGAACTACTATTCAAATATTAATAATGAACTCTACCTCTACATATTTTCATGTGTGTGTGTATATATATTTTGAGTTACACTTATGTATCATAGCTAACTCTATTACCCCTACAAGCTTATATTGAATAAAATGCATTAATTTCCTTTTGACCAACCTTTGAACTCCTATTCATATAGTCCTTAGATTTATTGTTTTATATGGTTGATTTAATTGGAAATTTACATAATTGGGATGTGTTGCGCCAAAAATCTCTTGCTAGAGTTTTCGCGGAGAATTCTTTATGACAACATAGGGGCGTGCCAATCAATTTGCTGAAATTGACAAAGAGGTTGTAAAAACTAGATCTGGTGCGCGGAGCAGCAGATTAAAAGATCAGAGCGATTTGTGGGGACTGGATCAAAGTCACACCGGAGCATTTAAATCATTGGATCCACAACATCATGTTTTCCTGAACTGGGGCCTTCGAGATTTCTTCTTGATTTGAAAGAAAAATAACAAATTGATTGTTATTGATGAGAGGGAAACACGTGTACAGTGTTTTTATGTCCGAAGACAAGATTGAAACAAGGAAAAAACACTAAAAGAGTGTTTGGGTGTCCTGAGACAGGATCTAAACAAGAAAATATTGAAGAACGAGTAAGAACTCGTGATGAACAAAGGGAAAAAGGCGCAGAGCCTGAGAGAAAATAAGCACGGAGCTTGGTTTTTTGCGCGGAGCAAGTTTGTAGCTTCAAGAGCTGGTTTTTTAGATGAGTGATATCTATCGGAGATGGTTTTTGAGATGAGTAATATCTGTTTGAAGCCTTGGAGTTGGTCCCTTTATATAGGGGGCGGCATGGGCCTGACTTGTTGAAGAAGGGAATTCCTCCTCCTTGGTAGATGACAGCTCCTAGGAAGGTGCAGTGAAGCTTCCTTCTTCTTCTAATTGCTTCCAACTACAGCGGAGAGGGAAGAAAGGATGCAGGGCGTCATTCTCTTGGATGGGAGACGGAAATCTTCCTCCTAGATGGTTGATGGATAAATCTTCCTTTTTCCTATCACACTTCAGCATGCCTTCGTTGCTTTTTTTGTGCTTAAATCAACTAATCTGACTAAGTAGTGGCCTTCTGACATCATGACTTGGACTTTTAACACTAAGGCCATGAAATTATATTTACTTAGTCATACTTAGCTCTTCAAATCATGAAAATAACACTTAGTTAAGAAAATGGCTTAAACCGAGGTGATAAAGCCACATGTCCTTAACTGAAAAGAATGCAAAAGTTGCAAACGAAGTCGGAATAAACCAAAATTTCACCAGTAGGCTTAGATTACCTCCATAAGACTATGGAAAAAAATTCCAAGTGAATTCGAGCTCTCCTTCATGGTGAACTTGGTTTCACTCCCCAAAATGTCCTTAACTGAAAACCGGGCATAAGTTTTTACACAGATGTCAAAATAAGGTGAAATTTTACCAAGATAATCTACATAGCTCAAGGATCATCATGGTATGCTCCTTGGTGGAAATTGCAGCCTCTAGCCTCTTCAATTGATCAATTTTACCATTTTGTCCTTAATTGAACAAAATGCAAAGTTGTAGTTTTGCCACCTGGGGAGGGGAAAAGGGCTAGGCGATTTCTCCACCATGTTAGGTTCATTATGTTGAGGAGGTGTGAGGCTGAAAATCTCATGCCTCTCTCACGTAGGTAGATGTTTCTCTTGCTGACAAACTTTAGCTATCTGCCTCCTTCCTGCAGAAAGAGAAAAATAACTCTCCTGAGGGAAGAGGGCGGCCTCTCCTCTACATGGGAGACGACTTTGGGCCTTATCATGTGAGTCCATGAGGTATTTTCCATCTCATGGTCAGATGGTAAACAACTTCCTTTTTTACTGCTTGCCTCCCTAGTTGACAGCAATATTAAAGGAAACTGCTTCTGTTTGATTTTCTATGCCACTTCCCTAGGTAGGAGCGGCAAAGAAGGAAATATTAATAATAATTACTCTGAAAAATAATTATTATTTAATGAATAATTAATAAATTTCAGCCCTTACAATTAATTACAAGATTTTCGTAATTCTATCAGAACTAGGGTGGTGCAGAAACCAAGTTTCTTCAGGATTTTCAATTAAATCTTGACCACACATCATAATAATATTTATGTGAAGACCAATTCACCCTTAATTGTAAATTAAGTCCTTGAATTTAAATGGATTTGAGCTTGTATATAAGGAAATTGGTCTTGGGCCAAAATTCTTCGTTTTTTTTCCTAGCCAACGTCGACACCCTCTCTTGGTACCATATTTTGCCGAAAAATACAGCAACTTTTTCAAGCTTCAATGGCTTCCAAAGATCAAGGCAAAAACAAAAATCATCAACCAAAACCTTCTCCTATGCCAGGCAATTCAATCCGCAGCTCCTTGTTCTTGGAGGCTTCCAAATCTTTGGCAAGGATCAAGCAATTTGGATCAAACTCCCATGATGGCAGCCCCAACTTTACTTAAGCAAGGCCAAAGCTCAAGTCCATGGTGATTGATCCCAAATCGGCACAAAATCAAGGTAATTACTCAAGCAATATAGCTGCTGGAATTTTGAGGAATAATTTGATTTAGAAATCAAATCAATTTGATGAAGAAATTGGCAAAAAACCCTAGTAAAAACTACATAGTTTTCGGCATAGGACTTAGTTTTTACCATAGATCTTTAGGTTAACATGTTGCTGCATATAATTGAGTATTACATGGCATGAAATCATGTCAATTTGATGAAAAATAGGGCTGGTGGCGTCGATTAGAATTCCCACACCCTAGGTATACAATTCGGCCTTAATTGGCAAAAAATACAAATCCTATTTGGCTTAGGATTTCAATTTAGCCAAATTTGATTAGGTTTTGATGTTTTACTCATGAAATTAGGTTAGGATTAGATGAACCCTAAACCAAATTGGACAAGGATTAAAACCCTAAACATGTTGCGGCACCCAATTGAAGAGATTAAAAATTTTGGGCGCTATGCAATTTAGTCCCTAGGGTTTAAGCAATTTTGGGATTTTTGGCCAAATTGATTAAATTGGCCAAAAATTCAGGGGGTTAGGTCAAGCTCATTGTATCAAATTAGGTCATATTTCATAAGTATAAACCTTAATTTGAAGAATCAGAAAACCCTAGAGTGCCACGGCCTAAATTGCACAAATTGCAACTTGGGCGGCACTTAATTATACCCTTAGGATTAGGGTTTCGGCTAAATTGATAATTTTAGCCAAAAATTAGGGGTTAAATTAGGTTTATTAGGTCATAATCCCTAAATATGGAGACCTAATTTGATGAATTCCAAACCCTAGCAAGCCGCAGCCCTTAATTGCAAAAATTACAACCTTGGCGGCTTGTAATTCAATTTCTAGGTTTAGGAATTTTGCTATTTTGGCCCAATTGATGAAATTAGCCAATAAATTAATATTAAATCAAGTTTAAATATATGAAATTAGGTTAAAATTCATAAGTATAAAACCCAATTTAATAAATAACAAAAACCCTAGCATGTCGTGGCCTTAATTGCAAATTTTGCAACTTGGGCGGCATGCTAGTAGGATTTTCGGCCTTATTTAATTTTTAAAGGCCAAAATTTAATTTAATTTTCTTAAAAATATTAACATAATTAATTTTGGCAGCCATAATTAATATTTTTGCCAAAATAAAAATTATGAAATAATTTTAAGGTGGCAAAAATTTAATTTTCACCAACCTATTAACAAAAATTGTATACTAAAAACTTTGTTAATTTTGTTGCAGTTGCCAAGGATCTTGTTGCAGCGCTCCTAAAAATCCCTAAAGTGAAAATGTGGAAGAAATTCCTTCAAATCTGGAGCTTGAGATGGCTATTGGAGATATTAAAATATTCTTCAACAATGCCAAGTGTGCTGCTATGGAGGAGACTGCAGATTCAATCCAAGGAGTGACATACTTAGCTCTTCAAATCATGAAAATAACACTTACTTAAGAGAATGGTTTAAACCGGGGTGATAAAGCCACATGTCCTTAACTGAAAAGAATACAAAAGTTGCAAACGAAGTCCGAATAAACCAAAATTTCACCAGTAGGCTTAGATTACCTCCATAAGACTATGGAAAAGAATTCCAAGTGAATTAGAGCTCTCCTTCATGGTGAACTTGGTTTCACTCCCCAAAATGTCCTTAACTGAAAACCGGGCATAAGTTTTTACACCGATGTCAGAATAAGGTGAAATTTTACCAAGATGATCTACATAGCTCAAGGATCATCATGGTATGCTCCTTGGTGGAAATCGCAGCCTCTAGCCTCTTCAATTGATCAATTTTACCATTTTGTCTTTAATTGAACAAAATGCAAAGTTGTAGTTTTGTCTCCCGGGGAGGGGAAAAGGGTTAGGCGATTTCTCCACCATGTTAGGTTGATTATGTTGAGGAGGTGTGAGGTTGAAAATCTCATGCCTCTCTCACGTAGGTAGATGTTTCTCTTGCTGACAAACTTTAGCTCTCTGCCTCCTTCCTGCAGGAAGAGAACAATAACTCTCCTGAGGGAAGAGGGCGGCCTCTCCTCTACATGGGAGACGACTTTGGGTCTTATTATGTGAGTCCATGAGGTATTTTCCATCTCATGGTTAGATGGTAAACAACTTCCTTTTTTACTGCTTGCCTCCCTTGTTGACAGCAATATTAAAGGAAACTGCTTCTGTTTGATTTTCTATGCCACTTCCTAGGTAGGGGCGGCATAGAAGGAAATATTAATAATAATTATTCTGAAAAATAACTATTATTTAATAAATAATTAATAAATTTCAGCCCTTACAATTAATTACAAGATTTTCCTAATTCTATCAGAACTAGGGTGGTGCAGAAACCAAGTTTCTTGAGGATTTTCAATTAAATCTTTACCACACATCTTAATAATATGTATGTGAAGACCAATTTTATATAAACAGAATATGAAAAGAGAAAATTAAGCTACAGCCCAATTATGTGAATTTCCAAAACTAAGCTATCCGCGCAACGTAGTCCAGGGGCAAAGATCTTGTCTTGTTAGTAATTAAACCAAACACCATCGGAAAATTACAGTGAAATATCAAATCATACCTTTTTGCGATTTTCATTTTAGGTGAAAAATGTATTGTTTTTTTTGAAAGAAGGTGAAAAATGTATTGTTAATTTATACATACATTTGATCAAATAATTTCTTCCTTGATGTTTGCATCATCATTAAATTAATTAATTAATTAATACAAACTTAATGAAATCGAGTATATAATTTACCAGTTATTTGATTTCTTCCTTGATGTTTGCATCATCATTAAATTAATTAATTAATAAATACAAACTTAATGAAATCGAGTATATAATTTACCAGTTATTTGATTTCTTCCTTGATGTTTGCATCATCATTAAATTAATTAATTAATAAATACAAACTTAATGATATCGACTATCGAGTAGTATATAATTTACCAGTTTGATTAAATAGTCCTCAAATTTCTTTTTTTTTTAGAAAAGATTGCAATTTTCATTTATGAAAATGAAATTACAAAGATAATACTCATAATTACAATAAATTGAGAAGAATGCTCTTGTCTTAGATCTAGATCTGGGTCTTGCTCCGTGATCAGATGAGTCGTCTTGATGATTATATGGAATCTCGAACCTTCTTCATAAATCTTTCGCATGTCCACCACTCCATCGCTTTTGCTTCTCGGTGAATCCAAGAAAAAGCTTTCAACAGCGATAAAAAAATGACTGATTCGAGAATCATCAGCACCCACCCTTTGATCAGAAAGAAAAACAATTCCGACAAAAAAAACTGTTTTCAATCTATTGCAAACTAAAAACTGGACAAAAGTCAGACTCGGAATCAAACTAACTGACTCAAAAAAAGAACTGAACTGACTCAAAAAACTGACTAAACCCAACAGATCAATAAATCTGTGGACTTTATTCTAAAATAAAAGTAAAAAAGATCAGGCTCCTCCTCTCCCTTGACAAAATAATCAGGAGGAGGAGGAGAAAACAAAATTTTGAGAGAGGAGGCTTAGAGAGAAGGAGGATGGGGAGCGGCTAGGGTAGTCCTCAAATTTCTTAATTACACTACTCAAGGCAAATACTATATGTATAGGTATCATAAAAGTTATATGCATAATATGCTTATCTAATGATCCTAACTAATTAGTAAATATAGAAATTTTTCTTAAAAGGAAAAATATACTTAGTAATTTTCATTAAACTCAACCAGAATTAGTACAACAGCAATAAGCTCCTCAAGACAATACTAAGCTCTTTCTTAGACAAGCCACAAGAGCAACATTAATTCTTGCAAGTTGAAAGTTCCAACATCATGCATGGATGGAAGTACATAATTAACTAATTAAAATAAGCGGATTAAATTGAAGCTGGCGTTCCATGATGGCTGATGCTTTTCTGAGTTTCTACTAATTATTCAAGGGATCCATATTTCGAGGTTCAGCTTCCACTTGTAGTCTTGTAGGTTTTGTTCCACAGCTTTTAGGGCTTTTCACCGTTCCCATGCAATGATTCTGGTTCTCTAGCTGCATTAATCTGGTGTCAACTCTTTGCTCTTTGTTGCGCGCGGCTTCCCCAGAGACCACTGCCATCTGAACAACAAGCTTAAACTGACATCCAATCGTTAAATTAATACACTAATTAAAAGAGATTTATATGTACATAAAATGAAAGCAGAAGAAAAATTAAATCCATGTCAGAACATTAATAGTCCTAAATACTTAAAAGGATAAGTGATGATAAGTAGTTAGGTGATCATGACAGCTAGCTAAATCTCCAAGTGTTAATAATTATTACATGCCATAATAGAGAGAAGTCCTTTAACAGCATTAAAACTAAAACATCACTAATCCTAAGTCCTAACAAACACAAAGACACAGCAAACTGCATGGTTCCTAAGCAGATCATGACCACTGACGAGCGTTCCATTCCATTGGCAGCAGCTCTGGTCATAATGAAAACAAAAAATATTAGTATTAGTATAATATTAGAAATGTTATAATAATACGGACAAATATATATATAGAGAAAACAAGAAGAATACTAGTATTATACCAGGCAGGGAGGGGCTCTCCCGGTCCAATAATGGCAATCTCCAATTGAGCAGCAACCCAACGATAGTAAATCCCCAGAGTAACTCCAGCTTGAAAGATTGCGGGGTTTGAGTTGGCCAATTCTCTGTAGTAGAACTTGAACCCCATTTCTCCAACTATCTGGGCCATTGAGAAAACGCCATCAATTTGGCATGTAACCGGTTCGCCATGTGCCGCTGTCACGGTGGACGCATGAAGTACTGGCTGGGGGTGCAGTGGGTTGAAGAAATCAATTTCTTGTGGATCCTGGAAGCTTGCTTGGAATGCAGACATATCCATGTGTGGAACATAAAAAGAACGCCTGGTCACATCACTGGGGTTGATGGTGTGATTGGTTAACAGCAGCCAAGGCTGAACCTGTTCATTGAGGTTCATCTGGAACTCACCCACGGGTTGTTCCACCTTTAGCTGGAGGGTATTATCACCCATCCACCTATAGTACACAGAAGCTTCAATATCTGGACGAAAAAAGTTTGGTCCAACAAGGTTAATAAGGTCTCGCCAGTAGATCAAGAAATAAGCATGGCTTAGGTCTAGGTCTGGAAAGCGGTTTCTGTACTCCACTTTGCCTGATTGAAGCCTGAAATTGGCTGGCACCATCCTGCCATCTGCCGTACACAGTTGAACTTGAAACGGTTGGCGGTTGCTTAGAGTGTTTCTGATGCCTTGGGTGGGGATGCTATGGAAAAAGGAATGGTTGTCTCTGTATTCGCAGATCGGAGGTATCTTTGAAAATCTCGTGAGTTAAGAGTTTTTTGGAACAAAAGGTTCCATTCAGGAGCAACGGCCGCAGCCATGGTAAGGGCGACTGTGTTTGGCAAGCGCTATAATATATATAAGCTGAAAATAGATGTAAAGAAATGGAGTAGCTAAAAAGTACTACAAGGTTGAGAATATGCATGTATTGTAATGACAGAGTGTTGGTTTATACTTTATATAGAAGATCAGGGACATAGCGCAAAACCCTATTATTATTAATATCCCTAATAAAACAAGTGAACTATTATTATATATATATATATATATACTACATATTATTTGAAAGACACAGGAAATTTACCAAAGGCCCCTTTTGAGGATCGATGAGAAGGCTCTATTTGAACTTTTTTTGTCCTTTTCTGTCTTTTCTCACTTGCCAAATTACTAAGAAGACTCTAGGTTAGTTTCTAGCCAGTTCTTGCCCTTGAGTCCTTTTTTGTAATTTTCTTTTCCTTTCACATAAATGTTATAATAAATCCTATCTCTATTTTTGTTAATGAATGCTAGAATTGTAACCTCTCTTCAAGCCTTTCATGTCCATATGAAAAAGAGAGGAAACTTAATTTTTGTTTAAGTGCTACACACTTTAGAGGAGGAAACAAAATTGAAGCTATTGCACATGTCCATGTACAAACTAATATTTACTATTTATTGCTAACTTTAGGGCATATGCTAATGTTAATAGGATAGCCTTTTAAAGATGCAACACATTTAAAATCATAGTACTTTCGAACTTTCTTACGCATCAAACAATTTAATTCAAATAGAAAATTGTTCAAAAAAATAGATTTCTGAACGCCCGACACGCTAGCGCGGGCCGATCCACTTGTATATATTAAACAAAACGCGTAGAAATACAGGCGGATATATAATATGAAATTTTCTTTTGCATAATTAATGATTTTTACCCTTTTTTGGTTAACCATGCAATGCACCCCAGAGAAGATTGATAGAGGAAGAAAAGAATCATAATCAATTGAATTGGGACCACTCTTTCTTTTTGCCTCTAATTAAGTTCTGACCAATTCTCTCAAATCTGGTAATTTGTTTTTGATCTGCCTTACTCCTTTTCTTATTTCTTTTTTGCCTTTTGGGGCTGAGATTACGTAAAAAGCCATTTTCTTATTTATATTAGGTAATTATTTGACTTCAAACTTCACATTTTATTTACATCTCAACAAAACGCTAGGGAACCTTTGTGAATTTGATAAAGTTCATATATATAGTTAACTTTATAGTATATACATAACTTGCAATTGCGCCAATTGTGCTAAACTAAAAAAACCTAGCTAGAGTCCTTTTTGACAACAGAAATAAACTTGCAACAATTGGTGGAAATTTTGATTGAAAACGCAAGCCTTTACAAATTATATAGAGGGAAATTAAGAAAGAGGAAAACCTTCTGAGTCAATCACATGCATGAACATGGAAGATACGATTTGATAGGGAAAAGCCTTTATGTGATCATGAGGAAAGTACTGCACTCATCTTTTGCTTTTAATATACATCTTCTTGTCCTTCAGAAAAATATATGAAATATCCTTAACCAGAACTAATGTTGTTTTTAAGGAAAACTACTTTTTTAAAATGATATATGATTTAATTTCCTGCAGAGTATTGTTGACAGACATATTTGAGGACAGTTTACATTGGTAAATAGCCGTGAATGAAAGTTAATTGTTATAACTGACTACTTATGCCCACCTCCTCAAGGAATTAATAAATTATTTATCAGGTTGATAGAATTCAACCAAAATTATATGTGTGTGACTCAATACTTCCGGTTGTCTTGTTTTTTCCTTATGATAGGATTTAATATTTCATTCGACTATGTAATTTTTTTTAAAATTTCTTTGCATGTGTTTTTAACCACTTTGATGTATAAAATAATGGTTCAATACCCAGAAAAATCCCTTATGTTTTGTTTTTGGGACAAAATAATCCCTTATGTTTTTTTCGGGACAAATTAATCCCTTACGTTTCAAAAATGAGCCACATTAGTCCTTTTTGGACGGTCCGTTAATCACATGACTAACGGCCGTCAGATTTGCTGACGTGGCTTTTCCAAGTCAGCAAGAAGTCTACGTGGCATCCACGTGGCTTTTCCACGTCAGCAAGGGACTAATTTGTCCAAAAAAAAACATAAGGGATTTTTTGTCCCAAAAGAAAAACATAAGGGATTTTTGTCCCAAAAGAAAAACATTAGGGATTTTTTAGTATTTAGTCTATAATTTAATTTCCGAAATAAAAATTTGATTTTTTCCTTTTTCCTTTTTTCTTTTTTCCTTATTCTCCTTTCCAAAAACTCTACCAACAATGTACCAAATAATAACTCATCTTTTAAAATTAAAATGGTAAAGATAATTCCCTAAAAAAATGGTAAAGATAAAATAGTTGTAAAAATATTGAATTTAATTGAATAAAAATAGAAGTTTTGGTAAAATAAAACTGTAAAAGTTTAAATAATGTCATTTAAGAAATATATTTAATTAAAATAGTAAAATGGTAAAAATAAAATAGTTATAAAATATATTAGATTTGATTAAATAAAAATAGAGTTTTTAATTGAGTAAAATTGTAAAAGTTTAAAAATGGTATTTAAAAAATATATTTGAAAAATAAGGGTAGGAAATATATTTAAAAAATTCTAATATATATAAGTTTTTTTAATTAAAATAGTAAAATAGTAATAATAAATATTTATAAATATATTAGATTAAATTAAATAAAAATAGAGTTTTTAGTTGAGTAAAACTATAAAAATTTAAATAATGGCATTTAAGAATGTAATCGAAAAATAAGGATATAATAATCAATGCAAAAGTTTTATAACATTCGTACTTGGCCGCCGGAGTTAGGAGGTCGGAGAGAGTTTTTTCGTTTCGGTTAAGAGTAGATTAAATATGTTAGGGGCTTGTTTCTAGAAAACAGAGGCACGTGATGTTAAGGGCTTGTTTTTTAAATATATTTCTTAAATGACATTATTTAAACTTTTATAGTTTTATTTTACCAAAAATTCTATTTTTATTTCATTAAATTCAATATTTTTATAACTATTTTATCTTTACTATTTTTTTTTGGGAATTATCTTTACCATTTTAAATTTAAAAGATGAGTTATTATTTGGTACATTGTTGGTAGAGTTTTTGGAAAGAAGGAGAAGGAAAAAAGAAAAAAGAAAAAAATCAATTTTTTATTTCGAAAATTAAATTATAGACTAAATACTAAAAAAATTCTCTTATATTTTTCTTTTGGGACAAAAAAATTCCTTATGTTTTTCTTTTGGAGCAAATCAGTCCCTTGCTGACGTGGAAAAGCCACGTGGATGCCACGTATACTTCTTGCTGACGTGGAAAAGCCACGTCAGCAAATCTAACGAGGACCGTCCAAAAAGGACAAACGTTGCTCATTTTTGAAACGTAAGGGATTAATTTGTCCCGAAAAAAAACATAAGGGATTATTTTGTCCCAAAAGCAAAATATAATGGATTTTTTTGGGTATTTAACCATAAAATAATAGTCATAATATGAGACAACGTATATTTTGATTATACATATATATTATTAGAAAATTGAACATCTTAGAATTAAATAGAATGCACAATTGCACACTAATATTCCAAAGCCCTTTTTTTTGTATATAATATGCATACTTATAGTTATATAGGCCTTAAGCTAAATTAATATATAATACACAGTTAATAGTTTACAAAAATAAATTGTACATCCAAATAATACTTTTCCCAAATCGATTTTGAACAATGAAATAATAAAAATTGGAAAAAGAATAATACCATATTATTGGACCACTGCCCATATATAGGATTTTGTTTTGTAAGGAACGAAAATCCTCTGCCCCAATTTTGGTGCCCCACTTGTGCCTCATCCATCAAATAATGACACGTGTCCCTTTTCAGTTTTTAATGTTATTCCTTGTTTGCGTAATTAAATTAAATTTTATATTTTCATTCTAAAACCCTATAGGGAATGTATTAAAATTTAGGACTAACCCTTATATATAATTATTTATTGTTAATTTGGGGCTAAACCTGGTGTTTATGTAGGTTTCTTATTTTATTTTCTTGTATAAATATTACTTGTTAAAATTTAAAAACAAACAAGGTATAACACAAGGGGCATGTGACATGATTTGGTGAATGAGACATGAAGTGAGGCACAAAACTTGGGACAGGGGATTTCCATCTTTTGTAAGTTGTAACGATGCCCATATTATATATAGACGGAGAATCTTTATATATTAAGCAACATTTCCTTGATCACCATGAAAAGTATATATGTGGACAAAAGTTTGGTTATTTGAATGTGATAGAAAGAAAGAGAATTTTTTTTTTTTTGGTAAAAAGAGAGAAATTAATTAAACCCTTCTGATCCAATGACATGGGAATGGGTTATAGCCTTATAGGTAGGTAGGTCATGAGTATATATATTGAGGAAAACTGCACTCAGATCCTTACCCTCGCGCGCCAACTATTACATGGCTTCTGACAAAAAAGCTCTCTTAAATGGAAATTTCTTCTTCTTCTTGTCTTGCATTACTATTTAATAATACAACTACAGCAGAGTTTATATGTGTGGTTAATGCCATTAATGATTCTAGTCGATTTACACTTATATTTCTTCTATAACTAGTAACTACATTAGTTAAGCCATAAGAGATCGTACATGTCATTTTAGTTTTCATGATTTAATCTTGTTATTAGTAATTTAATTGCCCTCGAAAAAGGGAAAAAAAAAAAAAAAAAACGTCCTTCATTATCAAATTATTACTAGTAATTTCTTAAGCAACAAAGCAGAGCTTAAAACAGCTTAAAAAAGATAAAGAGCAGCAACCAACATCAGAACATCAATACATCATACATAAGCAAACAAACTTAATTAAAACAATGTTTTCTGACCAAAAAAAAACTTAAAACAATGTTCAAATATGGGAAGACATACATATATACTATAATAATTAGTTCCAGTTAGCACCTAAAGACGATTTATTAACATGTTCTGAGATCTCTTGACACATTTTGGTTAGTCATTTTCTCAATTATTACATCCTTTAATTTTGCAGTACTGTTGAGTGTCTGCAAGGTCCAACATTATTGAACTGAACAGTGAACCCTCCTTCCTTCCCTTCAAAGGCATTCTATGGCCAACTGAGCTATGACTAATATATAGATTAGCAGCTGGATTTGGCAAAAATATAGCCTTTGATCTGCCTCTCCAGCTCCTATCTCAATCTCATGATCATGCTTCAGCTGCAGCTTCCCAATGGCCAATACTTACAACTTCCAACCACCTCAATTACGTTTGGGCTGCAAAAAACCAATACTTACAAATCTGCTTCCTGAAGTTTCACAGATTTAAAACCAGCCTTTTGTCAGCCCCTCTGCACAAAAATTACTACTACTTATTGCCACTCACTGTAAAATTCTTCTGAATATTTCCCCCATTTTTAAGTCATGTTGACACCATAATATATATATATATATATATTCAACTGGTTGTTTGTCAAAAGATTTTGGTCGATCTCCAGTTATATGTTATATATTGAGCTTTGAACTGCAAAAAGCTGAAATGTCCCCAGTTGGATTCTTTTTTTTTTCAAAAAAAAAAAACGGATTAAAACTAAGGATTTGAAAACATAAGAGATAATCAAAATGTTAAGGTTTGTACTCTAGCTAGGCAAGGTTACATTTTTTGACGACTTTTAACTTTCAAAGTAATCTAATCACTTTGTGCATGTTCGATCTTCATGTTTAGAAATAGTTGATTTTATGAAATTATTATTGTGGTGAAGGAATGATCTCGCGAAATACTATATTAAGATGTCATGACTTGTGAAGTAATTAATAACCCTTAACTTTCAAGAATGTTTACTCTACACGAATTAATTCTAACCTCTACCATTCAAATCACACCTATCGGTAATACATTATAGCATCGGGTCTTAATATTTATTGATACCAAGTACCACTACCAACATTAATTAATTAAAAAAAAAAGCAAATCATGCTTTGATATGGGAATGAAAGGAAGGTTAACATAATTACACTTATATAGTATAAGTTTGCTCTAGAATTTTTTGAGGAAGTTTGCTCTAGAATTATACAAAATATGGGGGAAATATTACTACAAAGTATAAGTTTGTATGACTTGTTGGCAAGCAGTTTCAGCGATTAATAGTAAGAGTTCTAGGTTTTGGGAGGGTGAATGTTTAGTTTGTGATATTCGGGAATTAGCCAAATACTTTTGATATGATCAATTTTAAGTATATTAAAAGAGAGACAAATTATTGTGCTCATAGGGTAGCAAAATTTGCAATTCTTGATTCTGTAAACTATGTGCGGTACAGGGCTCTTCCCCCGATGTTTGAAACCTGAATTTATTGGTTTAATGAAATCTCAATTTTTCTCAAAAAGAAAAAAAGTTTGTATGACTCGTTAAAAAAAAGATGGAAGGTAAACTTGTTTGCTCTAGAATCTCCATCCCATTTACAATTTGCCTTGAATGGGTTGAGTAATTTTATACAAGATTTTAAATACAAAAATAAAAGACTAAACACAACTCAAACTGTAATAAAGTCAATAATTACTACAAAGTATGTAAACGACTTTCAACAATTCACTTCTTTGTTAAAAGAAAAAAAAAAAAATCAATTCACTTCTTTTAAAGCTGCTTTAAATCAGCAAATACTTTCAAAAAGCTTATCAGCAAAAGTCCATGATGAATAACCCAATAAAGGCAACCATGTCAACCCAAGACCAAGATTACCCAGCCCAATTATAAGACCCAGTTAATAAGCTTGCCGTGTACGTATATACATACGAATTTCTAGGGACTACGGTTGCCTTTGACAGCTTTCATCGTTTTATATATAAAGAGGCGTATAACTCCGTCTCTCGTATTGTAATCGCCAAAGGATTTCAATTCCAATTTCATCAATCCAAAGTTGGTAAAGTTTCTCTCTCAATCAAGGTAAGCTTTTTGATTACTTGGAAATTCCGATTCTTTATGTTTCGATCTCCAAAAATTCAATTTTATTCGCTTTTCTGTTTCCTTATACCTGTGGGTTAGGCTTAAGTTTTTATTCAATTTATTAGTTGGAATTTTGTTCGTTTTAATCTGTGTGATAAGGGGAAAAGGCTGTAATATCTTAATTGAAAAGAGGAGCTTTTGATCTCTCAGTAGTGATAATTCAGTACTTGATTGCTCTTAGTTTGAAACTTGCGCTATGTTATTCTGATATTATAAATTGGTTGTTCTAATATCACTTTATGACGAACATTGATCCTTGGTTTGCTTTTTTCCACCTTCTATATTCTTACCGTGATCAAGTTCTTGATTGGTTTTGTAGAATTTTTCTGTTTTGAACCTTTTTTTTATTTTCCTTTTCTTACTTTTAACTTCCTTAATCTAATTGTTAGGTTTTCTATGGGCTAAGTATTCTTTCCTGTTTTCCCTTTTGTTTTCTTTCTCTTTGTATAAAAGAAAAAGGAAGAATTAGCTTTGTGCTAACATATTGATGATCTTCAGGGGCTTTTTAAAACTCTTTTTTTCTAATCTTTTGTCAGTTTTTCGTTATTCTAGATGCAAATCAGTTTTTGGATTGGCTGTTTTAAGATTACTTTATGAATCAATATATTGCTTTTGTTCCACCTTCTATATACTTACCTTAATCAATGGAATTGAATGTTCTTATGGTTTCGTGGAATAGTGTCATTTTCCAGCATCTGTTTGTGTTAACTTTACATAGTCTAGTTTCACTCAGAAAAAAACTTTTACATAGTCTAGTTGTTATGTTTTCTCCTTGTTTTGACTTCTAAACTCTAGTTTCTAATCTTTATCAATTTTTTGACCTTGTAGATGCAAATCTTTGTGAAGACCCTAACAGGCAAGACCATCACCCTTGAGGTCGAAAGTTCTGACACCATCGACAATGTCAAGGCTAAGATACAAGATAAAGAAGGAATTCCACCAGATCAGCAAAGACTCATCTTTGCTGGCAAACAGCTTGAAGATGGTCGCACACTAGCAGACTATAATATCCAAAAAGAGTCCACCCTTCACTTAGTGCTCCGTCTTCGTGGTGGCATGCAAATTTTTGTTAAGACTCTCACAGGAAAGACAATCACTTTGGAGGTAGAGAGCTCCGACACTATTGACAATGTAAAGGCTAAGATTCAGGACAAAGAGGGTATTCCACCAGACCAGCAAAGGTTGATTTTTGCTGGAAAGCAACTTGAAGATGGAAGGACACTTGCTGATTATAACATTCAAAAGGAGTCTACTCTTCACTTGGTGCTTCGTCTTCGTGGTGGTATGCAGATCTTTGTCAAGACTCTCACAGGAAAGACAATCACTTTGGAGGTGGAGAGCTCCGACACCATTGACAATGTCAAGGCTAAGATTCAAGATAAGGAGGGAATCCCACCAGATCAGCAGAGGTTGATCTTTGCTGGTAAGCAACTTGAGGATGGGAGGACACTCGCTGATTATAACATTCAAAAGGAGTCAACTCTTCATTTGGTTCTCCGTCTTCGTGGTGGAATGCAGATCTTTGTGAAGACTCTTACTGGAAAGACTATCACATTGGAGGTTGAAAGTTCAGATACCATCGATAATGTAAAGGCAAAGATCCAAGATAAGGAGGGTATCCCACCTGACCAGCAAAGGCTCATTTTTGCTGGTAAGCAGCTTGAAGATGGGAGAACCCTTGCAGATTACAACATCCAGAAAGAATCCACCTTGCATCTTGTTCTCCGCCTTCGTGGTGGCTTTTAAGTTTAGAAATGGTGCATGCATCCTCATGAACTGGTTTTAATAATTGTGATGGGTTCTAATTGCTTCTAAAACTTATCTTGGCATTTGGTCTGTTTAATGCTTCTTGTGCTTAGCCCTCTTGTATGAGGTTGTGATACTCAGTAACTCTGTTTTCAGTTATGGATTATGGATTGTTGTTGGCATTTTCTTGTTTGGTTAAATTCACTGTTCCTTTGATCAGGCTGCATTACTGTTGAAAATTGAGATCTTAACCATTAAAAGATTAAATGTGCATTTAGGATTGTAGTTGTGGATTATTTTTTGAAAAAATGTGGACAGCACTTTTTTAAATGCCCCTGGTGAATCGTAAGGGCATACTCACCTATTATTCTGGATCATGTCAATTCCATTTTAGTCCAAAAACCATTTCGACATTTTGTCTCGAGCGTTGTTCATATTTTAATCTTTAGCAATTTCTTTAGGAGATTCAGGCTCAACAATGGAAAATGAATAAATTAAACTTTATGTTGGAGGGAAACTGGGAAAGTGATCCTTCCATTTCTTCCTTTTTCCTGTTTTTGCTCCGAAGCTAAAACTGCAAGTGGTGTTGAGTAGAAGATATATATATTATGATTTTACACTTGGGAATTGGGATACATGGTTCTTGGAGAAGAGTTGTCCAATGGCAGATGCAGAGAAAATCCGTATGATTGTAAGCATTTTTTAGTTTTCTTTAAGACTTGATTAATGGCAAACAAAATGAAGGTCCAGCCAGCGTTTCTAAAGCATAAGAAAAGTACTTCAAATAGCAAATGAAAACCGATCAAAATGCTTAAGATTCATTAATCAAAGCTTCAAAACGGCGCCTTTGTGTTTACAGAATTGAAAAGAACGAAGCAGCAAATTAGTTTAGAGATACATGCTGGAATGCATGATTTATCTTTTAGTCTACAACAAATGAATAATTAATAAATTCATAGATCAAGATGGTCTTCAAATACTTGAATCCCTCAAATAGTTGGGAAGCTTCACATGGTGAACAGATGAGTCTTTCTTCTGTCTCTTGAAATGCTTGGATGCAGCTTTCAGCATCTTACTCCATCCCTGGGTTACCATTTATAAGACAAAAGTCATCAGAAAAAAATACACAACAATAAATTTCTCTCAATTTAATGCAGTTTGGAGACATGATTTTACCTTTGAAATAATGGGGGCACAGCCACCTTTGACAGGAGTTGGAGAAAAATCAGAAGCCATTTTCTTCCTTTTCTTGTTCTTGTTCCTCAGAAGATTCAGATTCATGTTTAAGGCAGTGGTTGCTATCTTCTTCCTGATGTTGGGTCTGAATTTCTTGCCACTGTTCTTGCTTTTCTCCAACTCCAACCCAAACCCAAACTGATCAAAGGCAAGCTTCTTCGGAGTGATTGAATCGAAATCGAAATCGAAATCTGCAGGGCTGTAAGCACGAGGGACCAAAGGAGACCAAAGCGAGCTTTGGGTGTAGTCGAAATCGAAGGCAGAGTTGTCTGGGAACTTGCAAAGCAACTCTCTTGACATCAATGGCTCCAAATACTCCACCACTTTGGCTGATGCTATGATGAGACTCTCTCGCTCTTCTTGCTCTTTCATGGCTGGATTTTGCTTTGTTTAAAGCTTTTGAGAATGTTTGTTTGTTTATTTTCACTCAGTTTCTAATTAAAGCAATTGAAGAAGGAGAAGAAGAGAAAGAAGACATAAAACCTCAAAAAAGTGACCGTTGGAAGGATTTTTGTCCGATTTCCACATTTAGGATTAATTAAAGTGATATGCCTGAATTATCCCCAACTGTTCACTCCTTAATTCCTGTTTTACCCTCATATTTAATTTTTTTTCCTTTGGTAAAGCCAGAAGGTTGTTTTGCTTAAAAAAAAAACCCGGATTGTTTTACTTCTTTTTCTTTTTTACTAGTTTTAACTTAGTGCACGTGACCCAACGTATTTAAATGAAATATTCATATGAAATCATGATAACCTTCTATTAAATTATGATAATTACACTATTTTTTATGACCTCCTTATGAAATTTTGATAACCTTCCTATGAAATTTTAATAACGATACTATGGAATTTCGAGAATCTTTTTATAAATTTTTTTTAACCTTCTTATGAAATTTTTTTAACCTCTCTAAGAAATTTTGAAGACCTCATTATGAAATTTTGATAACTTCCCAATGAAATTTTGATAACCAACACTATGAGATATTGATAACCTCCATATGATATATTGATAACCACGTTATGAAAATTTAAAAACCTCCATATGAATTGTTAGTAATCACACTCTGAAATGTTGATAATCACACTATGAAATTGTGATAACCTCTCTATGAAATTTTGATAAACCTTCCTATAAAATTTTGATAAACCTCCCTATAAAATTTTTATAACCTCCTTATGAAATCTTGATAATTACAAATTTTTATAACCTCCCTATGATTTTTTTATAACCTCATTATGAAATTTCGTTAATCTCCCTATGAAATTTTGATCTACATACTATGAAATTTTGATAATCCTCTTATGAAATTTTGAAAACTAAGCTATGAAATTTTGATAACCTTCATATGAAATTTTGATCTACATACTATAAAATTTTGATAACCCTCTTATGAAATTTTGAAAACTAAACTATGAAATTTTGATAACCTTCATATGAAATTTTGATATCCTCCGTGAAATTTTTATTACTCCATAATAAAAGCTTAATAACCTTCCTAATTTGGTAACCATATATACTATGAAATTTTGATAACCTCCCCAGAAATACCACTATGAAATTTTGGTAATGACATTTTGAAAATTTGATAACCTCTTTATGAAATTTTGATAACCTCTCTATAAAATTTTGTTGACCCCTCTATTAAAATTTTGATAATCACATTATGTAATTTTGATAACCTCGCTTTGAAATTTTCATAACAACACTATGAAATTTTGATAATCTTCCTATAAATTTTGAGAATCCGCTCTATGAAATTTCGATAATCACTCTATGAGATTTGATAACCTTATATCAAATGTTGGTACTCCTTATGAAATTGAGACTTTTATAACCTTCTTATGAAAATTTGAAAACCTCCCCATGAAATATTAGTAATCTCCTTATGAAATTTTGTTAACCACACTATGAAATTCTTATAACCTCGCTATGACATTTTGATAATCCCTTTGATAACCTTTCTATAAAGTTTGTGATAACCACACTATGAAATTTCAATAACCTTCCTAAGAAATTTTAATAACCTGATCCTATTAAATTTTGGTAACCACACTATGAAATTTTGATAACCTTCCCATGAAATTTTGATAACTTCCATATGAAATTTTGGTAACCACACTATGGAATTTTGATAACCTCCTCATGAAATTATAATAACCATCTTATGAAATTTTGATAACCACACAGAGACAAGAAAATCAAAATCATAATATCACCTACTCTTCTAACTCATCAATTTCCAATTGAACAAAGTGAATGCGGCAAAACATTATATAACGAAGAGATGAGGCTTCACTAACAATAGTATTATACGTGTTAATGTTAGTTTAATCTTTTTATTAACATTTAAAAAATTGAAATTAAAAGTAAATAGTAAAGGAAATTCGGATGTTCATCAACGAAAATCAAACTGACAAACTTATAATTCGGTCTAAATTGAAATTTTTAATTAATTTTTAAATAATAAAATTATACTAAATTTTAATAATGGCAATTTAGAAATATATTAGAAAAAAAGGGTACAATCGGAAAACATAAATTTTCCCATCATTCGTAGAAATTTGCATGTTCATCAATGAAAATCAATTTTACAAACTTATAATTCAGTCTAAATTGAAATTTTATAATTAATTTTTAAATAATAAATTTTAATAATGTCAATTTAGAAATATATTTGAAAAAAGGGTTCAATAGTAAAACATAAAATTTATCATTATTCGTACTTTTATATAAAGTATAGATAACTTTAGAGAAACTATTGATTTTGTCTCATTTCAGCCCAATAGGCCCATTAGACTCGTTTGATTCCATAAAGTCCATATTGCCAAGCCAGATGTCTTGAAGTCTAAATGTGATATTCTTAGGTCCAATTCGTTAATATGGAAGCCCAAAGAAGGAGTTCAAGTCCAATCAGTAATTATGAGTCAGTATTCATTCAGCCCTGATGCAGCATTGTTAAATCCTATTTACAGGAGGATTTCACAAGAGCAGTTTTGGAAGAAAATTCATAACTTTTGATCTAGAGCTCAGAAAAATGCAAATGAGGTACCGTTGGAAAGAGGATTCCGAGATCTACAACTTTTATGTTTATCTCGAGACCTAATTCTGTTGTTTCAGCGGATGATTTTGCCCTTGAAATTTCTGTACATAATTGATCTTCTCCTAAACCGACTTGGAGAATGTTTTGGACAAAAATTTAGATGCTATAGATGATGTGGGGCATCCCTATTGGCCACGTTGGATCCTAATTAATGAAGATAATCTAAATTTCTATTATTTTAATAGTAAAATAATTAAAATATTATTTAATAATGACAATTTAGAAATATATTTGAAAAAAAAAGTATAATCGGAAAACATAAAGTTTCCCCTTATTCGTACTTTTATATATAGTATAGATGTAAATGCAAATTTATTTATTTTTATTTTCTTTCAATAGGAGACAAAAAAAAATACTTATATATACAAAACTATATAGAAAAAAAAAACAGAAATTATATATATCAATGCCTAATATTAAAAAAGTTGATGAAATTATTTCAATTTTTCTAAATAAGTTTATACTTTATACTGTACACAAGATAATAAATTATACATTCCTAAGAGCAAATAGTTCAGTTTACTTCTAGGTTTTCTCTCTAATGGAAACGCAGCTGCAAGAGGGCGACATCCCTCTCTCGCTAGAGGAAACTGATCAGATTGAAAGGAGCACTAAAAAGGCTAAGGCGGTAGAGGTTACTACGGCACAGGGTGATCAAACCATGGGGGATCTCAACCCTTGGGAGAAATCTTTTAAACAGATTCTGGTTTGGGGTAAGAAATCAGAATCAGAAGCTTTGGCGGGGGGGATCATAGACCAGGTTACTTTAGAAGATGAAAAATCTTTCTCGGACGATGAGGATGTAGAATCTGTTAGAGCCGAAGGGATACCTTTTGTGAATGTGGACAAGGAACGGAGGGATTTTCTGCGACGGCCATGGCGATACTTAGTTATTGTGAAGCTACTTGGTCGCTCACTTACATATTAGGTCTTTCGTGACAGGCTTATTGATCTATGGAAACTCAAGAAAACAGATGAGATGATTGATCTAGGATCCGGTTACTATGTGGTAAAACTTCAGGATAAGAACACTCTTGCTAGGATTCTGTCGGGAGGACCATGGAAGATGTTGGATCATTATCTTATGGTGCAAAGGTGGAAACCCGACTTCAGACCATCTACGGCTACTATTGGCAATATGGCGATCTGGATTCGCTTACCTGAACTGCCTATTGAATATTTTAATGTGGATGTACTTATGGAGATTGGCAAGGCTCTGGGAAAACCTATTCGACTTGATACAAACACAAGCACAGCCTCTAGGGGGAAGTTTGCAAGACTTTGTGTGGAGGTGGATCTGTCAAAGCCGCTAGTGACCCGGGTTCAGGTAGGGAAACTTTCACAAGCTATTGAATATGAAGCACTGCACACGGTGTGCTTTTCTTGCGGCATTGTTGGCCACCGCATGGATAAATGTTTGAGTAAGCCGGTGTCAGATCAGAAAGGCGAGGCTGCCTTGTCGGAGAATGATCAGAATAGCTCAACCATGGAAACTAGGGCTCCCAGCGCAAATTACGGGCCTTGGATGTTAGTACAGCGAAAATTCCGTAAGGGATTAGTTTCAAAAGGGAAACAACAACAAAATGACCGGGATTAGGATTCTAACAATAGATTTGGTGCGCTACAATCTCTTGATGATATGGAAGAAACAATCCCGAAAACAAAGGAGACAGCTGCAGCTTGGACTAAGCGGGTACGCGAGGATTCTGCTAGGTTGTCGTTTAGGGAAGTGAAGGAAAGAGCGAGGAAGGAAAAGGCGCAGATTGCCCAAGATTCAACATCTGTTGTAGAGGAAACTCAATTTGTTTCGGCATCTTTGCCTAAATCACAAAAATCCATAAAAGTTTCGGGCTCAAGGCCTGTTCGTAATCAGTCCAAGCCCAAACCAAAGGAGACCACCAAACCTTATCACCGAGAGCAGGAGAACTTTGGGCCAGCAATCACAAAGATTTCTTCCTTTTTGAACAAGGATGGTGCTGCGTGGGTACCTAAAAATACTACTCTTTTTGGGCCCAATCCAAAACCTTTAGCACCGCCAGTTGATTTAATTTCTCAATCAGAAACTCTAGCGGTGGAGAATTTTCTCAAAGCTCCAGAGCAAGCCTTGCTTGAGTTAACCTCACAACCAAAACCGAAACCCCCTGATTTAACATTAGATAAAGATGCTGATGTGGTTGTTCAATTGTCTTCTACCGATGTTGATATGGAATCCGAGCTTGCTGAGCAAGTACTGCATCCTTCCACAACGATTTCCCAATGAGAATCATCTCATGGAATTGTCGGGGGATTCGTAATCGACTTTGCATTAGAAATTGTAAAGAATTGATCAGGCAACATAAGCCTGATATTTTGATTCTGTTGGAGCTTAAATGTAACGATGTTCAAGTGGTGAATGATATTGGTAAAAAATTTGGGTTTGATTCTAGTATAATGGTTCCCTCGTCGGGTATGGCAGGTGGCATTAGTTTGTTTTGGTGTGGCAGTTTTCATGTACAGGAGTTGGGTTCTTCCAATCAAGCTTTGCATATTAAGGTGATTGAAAGAAGTAGATCTTGGTGTTTATCGGGTGTTTATGTTCAACCCCACTGCCATTTGAAAGAAGAGTTTTGGGCAGAGTTACAGGTTTGTTCCCAAACTATGTCACTTCTTTAGCTAGTTATGGGTGATTTTAACGATATTGCAGCTGTGGATGAGAAAAGTGGCAGTGCCGAATTCAGACTTAATGCAGCCCGTAAGTTTGTAGAAAGATGGGAAGATTGTGGGCTCTCGGATCTTAGTGCTTCAGGATGTAAATTCACTTGGAAGAAAACTTTATATGGCCGAGTGGTTTTGCGGGAACGCCTTGATAGAGTTTTAGTGAATGCTTTGGCTCTTGAGTGTTTTGCTGAAGGTAAAGTAGTAAATCTCCCCTGTGTGTGTTTGGATCATCACCCCATGCTTTTCGATGCAGCTATGATTTCTCCCCCGCCTAGTGACAGAAGACCATTCCGATTCCAGGCTGCTTTGATTACACGTAAGGAGTTTGATATGGTTTTTTAAGAGGCATGGAATTTAGGCGATGATTTATTGGCCTCCGTTTCTTCGACTAGAGAGAAATTACAAGCCTAGAATATGGAGGTTTTTGGTGACATTTTTCGCAGGAAACGGATCTTAGTTGCTAGACTGGCGGGTATTCAAAGATCCGAAGTCTACGGGATGTCTTCTTTTCTTTAGAATCTTGAACGTGAACTCTTAAAAGAATATCAAGATACACTTTACCAGGAAGAGCTACTTTGGTACCAAAAATCACGTACTCAATGGATTCGAGATGGTGATAGAAATACCTGCTTCTATCATCTCTCAACGTTGGTACGGCGAAACCGAAATAAAGTTATGAGATTACAAATTAATGGAGCTTGGGTAGAGGATGCTGAAGCTCTAAAATTGCATGTCGTGGAGTTCTATAAGACTCTCTTTGCTAATAAAGTAGTGCAACCGTTGAGTGAAGCTCTATCTCGTTGGCAACCTATGATAAATCTCCCAAAGCAAGAAGCTTTGATAGTCCCCTTCAGTGTTGAGGAGGCTCGAGCTGCTTTATTTTCCATGCAAGGTTTGAAAGCACCTGGACCTGATGGTATTCAACCTTTGTTTCTACAGAGAGGATGGGATGTTATTAGAGAGAAAGTCCTCTCTTTCATGAATATGGCGCTTGTTGAAGGCTCTTTCCCACTTGACATAGCTCGCGCCCATGTCATTTTGATCCCTAAAACGGATGTCCCTTGTACCATGGCTGAATTTAGACCTATAACTCTCTTAAATTCAGTCTACAAAATCCTTTCTAAGGCATTGGTCCAGCGTATTCGACCCTTGTTGCAAAACTTGGTTGGTCCTTTCCAAAGTAGCTTTCTTCATGGTAGAGGCACAAGTGATAATATAATTATTACGCAAGAGGTTGTTCATACTTTGATGAAGAGGCGTGGCAAGTTGGGGGGCATGATCCTAAAAATTGATCTTCACAAAGCCTATGACAGTGTTAGCTGGGACTTTTTGAGACAGGTTTTTGTTGATTTCAATTTCCCTGCTCAATTAATTAAGCTTATCATGTTTTGTGTCTCTTCTAATCATCTTTCTGTTATATGGAATGGAGAAGCACAACCCTATTTTGCAGCAGAACGTGGCCTCCGCCAGGGAGATTTCCTCTCTCCGTATTTGTTCATACTTTGTATAGAGAAATTGTCCCATATGATCCAGGCGAGAGTCCATCGGAAGCAATGGAAACCTATTAAGGTATCACAAAGTGGCCCTGCTATTTCTCATATATTTTTTGCTGATGATCTTATGTTATTTGCTCAGTCAACTAGAAACCAAATTGATATGATCATGTCAGTTTTGAACAAATTTGCGGATGCATCGGGTTTGACTTTGAAATTGGTGAAATCTAAACTGTTTGTTTCTCCAAATGTTCCACGGCAAACCATGAGCCTATTAAGTTCTTCTTGTGGCATACCTCTGACTGAAGATTTAGGAATATATCTGGGAGTTCCAATAATTCATAAACGAGCTTCCAAAGAACTGTATGCACGGTTTGTTGATAAGGTCTGAAACCGGTTGTGCAACTAGAAGAAAAATGTCTTATCTCGAGCTGGGCGGAGAGTACTGGTGCAGTTAGTTGTTAACGCGATTCCAGTTTACACTATGTAAACAGCTTTACTTCCTGCCTCTACCTGTGCTCACTTGGATCGCCTTGCAAGAAATTTTCTTTGGGGCGGTTCCGAGGTGTATGCTTATAATCATCTTGTACACTAGGAGAGAGTCTGCTTGCCTAAACGCTTTGGTGGTCTGGGTATTCGACAATCTCGGGAGGCAAATCTTGCACTTTTAGCCAAAACAGGTTGGGCTTTAGTTTCGAATAAACAATCCATGGCATGTGAGGTACTTCGCCGTAAGTATCTTTCAAAAAGTTCCCTCCATGAGGTAGCTAGGCAGTCGGGGTCCTCTTCTACTTGGCGTGGTATCCTCCATTGCCGCCCCATCCTCTTGAAAGGGCAACGCTGGATTATTGGTAATGGTTCTCGTGTGAATGTTTGGAGTGATGTATGGGTGGGTGATAGACCATTGGGAGACTTTGTCGTGGGGGACATTTCAGATATGCTGCACTGGACGATTGATTGGCTTATTACTCATGATAGACTTTGGGATGTCTCTAAAATTCAGCATGTGTTACCAAATGAATGCATTCAAAAAATTCTGGCCATATCGATTCCGTTCATGGAAGAAAAAGCCGATAAACTGGTTTGGAGCGGAGAAAGCTCGGGGATTTTTTCTTCTAAGTCTGCCTTTTGGCTTATTCAACAAGATCACATTCAAGCCCAACAACTTTCGGATATCAATTGGCTTTGGAGAAGTAAAGGGACTGAGAGGATGCGCTTCTTTCTATGGCTTTTACATCAGGATAAACTCAACACAAATGTTAACAGGGCTCGTCGACAAGCTGGGGTGAGTGCTTTATGCCCTTGTTGTCAACTTGCAAATGAGTCTGCTCTTCATTTGTTTCGAGATTGTGCTTTTGCTAAAGAGGTTTGGAGTTGTTGGTTTGCTCTTAGAGGGCCACCGGATGGTTTCTTCTCTCAAAATCTGCCTGACTGGATACGAGTTAATTGCTCTCAGGCACGCCATTCAGCTACCGCAGATGCATGGGCTTTGCGTTATGTGGTGACGTTGTGGTGCATGTGGAAGAGGCGAAACAATATGGTTTTCAAAGCTGTGCTTGAGCCTCCAGGACAGGTGTGGAATCGTGCCTGCTCTCTTGTCCGTGAAATTGAAAATGCCTACACAAAACATGACAACCGAATTCAAAAGCCAGTCCGTTGGGTTACTTAGCAGAGACCCCCTCCAGGGAGTTATGTTCTTAATACGGATGGGGCTGTTAAACAGGATACTAGCCTTGCCTCAGCAAGAGGATTGATCAGGGATTCGTTTGGTAATTGGATTCGAGGTTTTATTATGAATATTGGCATCACGGATAGCCTCACGGCAGAACTATGGGGTATCCGTGAGGGTTTGAGATAGCTAAATCCATGGGATTAACAAATGTGGTTGTCCAAATGGATGCCAACGTGGTGGTGAATTTCTTAAACAAGGGTATAAATGACTCTCATCTCAATTCCACTTTGGTACAAGAAGCATTGGCCTTACTCCAGGGAGGATGGTTCATAGAGATTGTTCATGTTTTCCGAGAAGGTAATCGATGTGCTGATTTCTTGGCCAATCTTGGCCAGGGTAGCCCACAAGGATCTTTGATTCTATTGGAACCGCCTGAAGGGATTCTCACTACGTTAGAACAAGATGTTGTTGGTGTCGTTGTTAGGAGAACTTAGATGATTTTGTCAACATCTTATGTACCCAAAACAAAATTATACATTCCTAAGATTTAAAAACTCAAGAGTTGCTAAAAAAAAAACTCACGATCTCAAACTCAAGAAAAAAAAAACTCAAGATCTCAAGTTCTTAACCATCAGATATGTCCCTTTGAACTAAAGAAAATTATATTATTATTTTTTTGGTTAAAAATTTATATTATTATTACTTCTTGATTCAATGACCAAAAAAAGTTAGCAAAAATAGTTTTTTGTAATTAAAACTACAAAAAAGAAAAAGAAAAATAAAACTACAAAATTTTAGTTGGTGACTTGGGAAAAACATGACGGCTATAAATTTATTACCATATAGATTTTAATTAATTAATAAAAATAAAAACTATCTAGTCTAGTTCTTTTTAGTAACAAACCAAAGTTACCAAAACTTTTCATAATTTATAGAGCAATTACAGCACTGTCTACCATATAAATCTATCACAGCCAATTGTAACAGAAATTAGATGTCAATATGTTTTTTGATTATAGATGTCAATATGTTAAATATGTTAATTCAGCAATGTTTTTTTTTTTTAATTCTTAATTCAGCAATGTTAAAGATCGAATTATGTACCTAATAAAAAAAGATTGAATTATCTCATTAGGGCATTATAAGTCGGTCTTGTAAGTAACCAGATTTGGTTAGTTTATAGATACGCTTTGAACTTGAATGTCATATTGTATTTTTTTTTTTTTTTGGTAATGCACATGGTATGGGGAGAGATCCACTGATCCATCATTTTAAGCAATCTAAGGGCCCAAATTTCCTTTTTACCAAAATCACAAAACGCAGAGTTCCAATTAAAACCAATACTCACACCGTCTTTTTGCCGTTTGTTCTTTTTTTTTTCCCCTCTTTAACAGCCCAATTTGTTCTCGTTCTTGGCATAACAGCAGCTTTTCTAAGATTGCTACAAAAACTTTTACTAATTCCAAGTCTTCTAAACAAATTAATAATTCAAAAGTGTCCTAGACCAAGCACTTCAAAAACATAATAGTCCTCTGTTTACATTGTCGTAGGCGGAAACAAAATATAGAAGCTGTACAGCTACAAAACAAATCAGAGGAGATATGAAAATTCCATTTTAATCATAAATATTTGAGCTTCTTCACCAGAAACGTTAAATTGCATTATATTTTCTATTATATAAATATGTGGGGTTGGTTCAGGTGTTGGCGGTGGCAGCATTGATGTTGCAGATTCATAAGCATCTCCATTTTGCTCTTGCACTTGAGAAGAAGAATCGGGGCCTTGAACATGATCATCCATATTGTTGATTTCAACAACATGACGATTATCTCCTATGCTGGAGCTGGAGCTAGAGCCAAATTTATCACTGTCCTTGAACATCATCTTAATGTTGATAGATTGGTTTACCTCTACTTGTTTCAACCTTGGGTTCTTAGCAAATTCTTGGAATTGAGCTATAGTTTTGATCTTTTATTAATTCCAAAGACTGGCAATTTGGTCGGGAGTCAAGTATTGCATCTTCTTGTGGCTGTTCATCACCGCCAGCTGGGGCTGGGGTTTAGCTGCAGACACAGACAAAATCTCTGCCTTTTTCCCTGCTCTTGCGAGCATGGATATAAACTGGCGTGGATCAATTGTCTTTAAACTACCACTTTGCCTTCATCTGCATCTATGTTGATCGATTGGACTCCTATAAATGAGAAATTCAAAAGGAATACATATTCTAGTTATGTATACTACCATTAATCTTCTGCAACATTCTCTTCACCTTTTTCAGACAATTCTCACATTTGTCATGCATTTTCAGATGTGCCTACAAAACAAAAATCAGAAACATTATTATGGTATTAATTTGCAATAAACCCCCCATCCACTCGATGTCTTGCCCCTTTAACAACAATGATTTACCTTATTGTAATGCTGAGGCAATTTCAATCGATCTGCATCATCATTGAAAGCAGCTGCTGAAATTTCTTCCGATGCTGAAAGAAATTGGGCTGTTAAAGAGGAAAAAAAAAACTGCAAAGAAACGATGCGAGTATTGACTTTAATTGAAACTCTGCGTTTTGTGGTTTTGGTGGGTAGCAAATTTGGGCCCTTAGATTGCTTAAAATGGATCAGTGGACCTCTCCACTACTAAAAATTAGTGGAGAGAATCCTTTGTCGGTGTTAGGGATCCAACCAGGTAGGGTATCCGTGAATTTTGAGGTACCCGTACCCTAACCCTATTATTTTATAGGATACCCTAACCCTATAACTATCCGGTTATTTTTTAAAATCACTACTCGTACCCTACCCGTATAAAATATCAACTACCCGTTAACTACCCTAACCAGATAAAAAAACCCGAATATTTTTTTACTTTATAATTAAATAATAATAAATAGATTAAAATTAAATGAATAAATTAAAATTAACTTGTATAATTGTAAAACAAAGTTAAAAATTATATTTTTAACAATAAACAAATTTTAATTAGATTAATTAGGAGTAATTTTTAAGTAAAAATTTAATATATAAATAAAAATTTAATATTAAAATAATTAATTGGTAACCGGGCTCGGGTAGTGGATACCCTAAGGTCACTACCCGTAACCTACCCGAACCCGTCACGGGTATTAAAATCACTACCCGTACCCTACCCTAACCCTATTATACAATACCCTAATCCTACTTAATCGGGTCGGATAGTGCCGGGTACCCTATTATCTACTACCCACTTGCATCCCTAGTCGGTGTAAAATTTGGACTCCATAAGAGGGTGAGGAGTTAACACGTGTCCATTTTCTGAATTAATTAAATTTTAAATATTTCAATCTAGTCCCTATGGGACACATGTCACCCTTTTAGACCCGCACGTGCAGTATGTTAAACTCCACTTAACAAATGGACAAAATGGTGTGAAAACGTATTAACACACTTCCGCCCAACCCTCTGACAGGCCGACATTCTGGATGCTGTTAATTAAACTCACTCTGCTTCAGAGTAAGTAAGAAGATGTATATGGCGTGCTTGGAACTTTTTGACATCCATTCCAACACAGTAAGATTTCAGCTGTCTCACAGACGAGATTCTTCTGTATTATTTTGTAATAGGAGCGCAAGCCTTTTAGCTCATAGCAGTGTATTGAATAATTTTCCTTATTTTTATCCTTTTGCACATAAAAGTACATGAGCAGCCAAAGTTAATCTATCTCCAAGATGTAAAAACCGTCAATCCATATTAAAATTTACAGATTCATTGAATTTTTCACTTATAGACTTTTTTAATATTCAAATCATCCACTAACAAGGGACGGTTAACTGAATTCCAATATTGGTATTGTGCATAAAACATTTCATTTTGTTTTCCTTTTCTTTATGTTTCTTTTTCCCTTTTTCTCTTCCTTTTCCTTTTTTTTGGTCGGATCTTCCTTTTCCTCTTTATATCAGATCATTTTCAACCCTAACTACGCTCCTTTTATTTTTCAATTGACTTAGGTGTGTTGATATTCAATATTTGAAAAATTGATTAACTTTATTAAAATGATGATGAAAGATAAACACCAAGAAGAAAATTAAGAAATCCAACGACCAATTACATCAAGAGCTAAAATATCAGCTATTTCTAGGGGAGGGAAGCCTTCCCAACACTTAGGTTCTTCAAGTTGACCTGCAATTCCGGCAACAGTATTTGCAGCAATATTGGAAATTTCATATATTTGGCGAACCTTCACACTTCGAAAATGTTTGAAACAATCAAAACAATCTTGCAAACTACTTGCACATATTTCAGATAATGGTGTGGCCCGTTGACATGTGAGCACTTCGATAATAAATGATTGATCGCCTTCAATTTCAATATAATCAACACCATACCTTATAGCAAGCATGAGTCCTTGGTGTAAACCATCCAATTCTGCCAGTATAAGGTCTTTGCAATCTTTCAAAGGTCTTGCACAAGCTGCTTTAAAAAATGCATTTTGATCTCGAAGAACGCATCCAGAGCCGCTACCATTCGGGCCAACAAATCCAGCATAATTAAGTTTCCAGGAGTCATCAGATGGGGGAATCCATGCGAAATGACGAATCACCATGTCTTGATTATTTTGCAAGATTTGTGGTATTAGACTTGGAGCCAAAATTTTATGGTCTCGAGTGAATAAACTTGAGATAATTAAGAAATGTTGAAGTGAACACTCTTAAGTAGTATGCTTATAAGCTTTAAAAGGCTAATATTTGTAGTACAAATCTAGTGTATAGACAAAATGAAGGAAACAAAATCATACATATATGGTAAAAAGTTGTCTCCAGACAGACACTAATTAATAGAACAGGTCAGAAACTCAGAAAAGATCACTTTATAAAGTGACAATGAGAAAAGGAAAGAAAAAAAAAGGTTATAAATTTATTGCTCAGTGGATTTTGTAAGGTAAAAGTACCATTTTCCCCCTTGAACTTGTAGCGTTTGAACGTTTTGCCCCCTGAACTTCAATTTTGGACATTTTACCCCCTGAACTCTCAATTTGAGCCTTCGTTGCCCCCTGAGTAATAGACGTGACTAATGACACCGTTACGGCGCTGACGTGGCGTGCCACATCAAACGGATTAATGCTCTTTTTGCCCCATGAACTAGTACGGTTTGGACGTTTTGCCCCCTGAACTTTAATTTTGGACGTTTTATCCCCTAAGAACTTCAATTCGGATTTGACCTCACTTTTGTTATTCAGGAGGCAATGAGAGGCTCGAATTGAAAGTTCAGGAGGTAAAATGTCCAAAATTGAAATTCAGGGGGTAGGACGTCAAAACGCTACAAGTTCAAGGGGAAACTGATACTTTTGTCGATTTTGTAATACAAATACATTCAAATTGTTGGCAACAAACATAGAATTAGTTATTTACCTCAGAATATGTAAAGACAGACTAATATCATAATCTGTACTATTTGTTGTAATTAGTTGTAAAATAGTAATTTTTTGTAACAGGTTTTTACTGTCAACATGTTGATTCGGCATTGTTAATGATAAGATTATATCTAACAATGCTTTTAATTGCTATTTCAAGCTACCAGATATAAGTTCCAAACACGGTAAATTAACACATTGGACGATAAATTATTTTTTATGCAAAATTGTTATGTGGTATGAATTAGGTCAAAACTTGTACTACAACATTATGATTAATATAATAGAAGAAAAATGGCTTAAATGCCAAATGCATCCTAAAATTTATACGGACTGCCATTTTGTACCCCACTTTTTTATTTTGTCATATCGCACCCTAATGTTTTATTTTGGGTACATTTTGCACTCTCCGTTACTGAAAATTCGTTAAGTATGTGATGACACCATTACGATGCTGATGTGGCATGCCACGTTAGACGAAAATTATCACGTGGCATGCCACATCAGCATAAAAAATAAAAGAAAATAAGTAACCATTTTCCGTCACAGAGGGGCAAAATGTACCCAAAATAAAATATTAAGGTGCGATATGATAAAAATAAAAAAAGTGGGATGCAAAGTGACCATCTATATAAACTTTAGGATGTATTTTGGCATTTAAGCCGAAGAAAAAAAAAGGTAACAAATCTAGTCGCATAACAGTTTTAGTACTAGAAAACAGTATTAGAGACTTGGACTAAACAGGCCAAAACTTGGAAAGTAGGCCAAAACTTGGAAAGTAATATAAACGCTTTTATTTTATTTTTTTGGTATCCCGTCCGGTATCCAGGGTTTTGCCCTGACTAATCCGGATCACCCGCGTCGCGCACCTAGTTATGGTGGGTGAGTCTCCCACTAGAGGCAGCTGCGTACGCAAGGTCTCGCTTAAGCTAGAACAAGTCGCTTACCACTTGATCCAACCCCTTGTTGGTATATAAACGCTTTTATAATTAGGCATGGGGTTCACTAAACTTATAAAGACTTGGACTTATGATGAGAGGCATTCAAGTTCGAGTCTCTATATAACCTTATTCTATATAACCTTATTGGTAAGCAATCTTTAAGTTCAAAAAATCTATAAATCCAGTAAATGAAATCCGTAAATTTCAAAAGAGTTGATGACTTACCTTTGGAGATTAGATTAAAAAAAAGGTCTAACTTAAAAAAAAAGGAAAAGAAATTATTAGTTGCAACATCGTTGAATACTTATTACTCTTTAATTAATATTAGGCCCATATTCGATTTTCAAACTATTTTGGGTTTAAAAATATTGGGCCCAATTCGGTTCGGAGACAAACATATACTAAAGCCCAGTACTTTTACACCGTCGGATTGTCAGGGTTGAGTGAAGACTCTTCATTGAAGAACCGTCGGATATAAACATAAAGCAAATATATATATATATATATTAATAACCGGTTCTCCAAAAACCCTAAGTAGAGGGCTAAGGGTTCATATTTCCGCCGATACCTTCCATTTCTCCTCCTCCAGTCGCCCCAGCCGAAGGTGCTCTGCTTCTTTGCTCTCGTTTCTTCTTCTCGTATTTTCATTTCTTTTCTATAATCGCTTAACGTTTTGGTTTCCTTTCTCTTATGAAATCTCAGGTAAGTCATGGTTAAGCATAACAATGTTATTCCAAATGGCCACTTCAGGAAGCATTGGCAAAACTATGTGAAAACTTGGTTCAATCAGCCTGCTAGGAAGGCCAGGAGAAGAATTGGTGGGTTTTTTTTTTTTTTAGATTTGGGTTTTTATTTTGCTCATTGTTGAGAGTTTTATTGTGTTTTGAGTGGCTGCAATTGATTTTTATGATGGGGTTTTGGGATTTTGCAGCAAGGCAGAAGAAGGCTGTAAGGATCTTCCCAAGGCCAACTGCTGGACCTCTTCGCCCTATTGTTCATGGCCAGACTTTGAAGTACAACATGAAATTGAGAGCTGGCAAGGGTTTCTCTCTTGAAGAGCTCAAGGTTTGCTCTTTATTTCCTTAATTTCCTCATCCTGTTTTAGATTTTGTTTTATTTGTATGAGGTTTTCATCTTACATGTGTAGTGTAATAGTGTTTATTCTTAATAGTCTTAAGATTCTTGATCTAGGTTTATGTTTTCTGTTTTATGCTTGCAGATTTGTTCATTAGGTTATCGATAAAACTCGTTTTAACTGCAAATACTAATTTCAAGAGATTGCAGAATGTTGATGTTCTGTCTGCGATTAGTAACAACGTTCAAATGTTATTTACGCCTCTTATTACCATTATTAAAATCCGAAGTTAAATTGTTAAGATTGGGAAAAAAAAGAGAGAATTATTATTATTATTATATAATAATGATGCAATGATGCATATTGTAGATATAGTGAATGATGTGAAATTGCAATTTTTTGTAGACTTTATTGTTTGTATCAAATGTGACACATTATTCTCTGCTTAGGCTGCTGGTATTTCAAAGAAGCTTGCACCAACCATTGGCATTGCAGTTGACCACCGCCGCAGGAACAGATCACTTGAAGGTCTTCAAGCTAATGTTCAGAGGCTTAAGACTTACAAGGCCAAACTTGTTGTCTTCCCAAGACGTGCTCGCAAGTTTAAGGTATTTTATAGAGTGTTTAGTGATTAGTTATTGAAATCTCTGTCTTGTTTGGTGTTTTTTTTCTTAAACTTTGTTTATTATGTGTTCGTGTAGGCTGGTGACTCTACTGCTGAGGAGCTTGCCACTGCAACCCAAGTCCAAGGAGAATACATGCCTATTACTCGTGAGCAGCCTTGTGTTGAGCTTGTGAAGGTCACAGATGACATGAAGTCATTCAAGGCCTATAACAAGCTTCGTGTTGAACGTGCTAATGCACGCCACATTGGTGCCAGGATGAAGAAGGCTGCAGAAGCTGAGAAGGAAGATAAGAAGTGAGGTTGCTTTGTGAGAGCTATGTTTTTGCTTAAATTCCTTAGTTTTGTTTTCATATTGTCAGTTGAATTAAACAACAGCTTTAGAAACTTTTGTGGAATTACGTTTGTAATCCTGTTTTGAGCATTTTATTATATTGACAAGTTATTGCAACTCCTTACCTGATGGTTTTGGCATTATGGAAATTGTGGCACTGGCAAGTGTTCAATTTTCTGTTAAGCTGCTAAGCATAATTATGATTGGTTTGATCAGATTATTTCGTCCTTAAACAATCATCAAATCAGATGTACCGGTGGTAGTAGAACTAGAATGTAAGTGCCTACCCTTTAATTAAAGGGTAATGCTCTGCTTGTTCTCATTTTCCTATCACCATCTTAGTAACTGTTGCAAACCATATCTTTGGTTTTATGCTAGTTTACTGAATACTGATCAATGGGCACCTAAATCTTTGTAAAAAAAAATTCATTGAACTTTGTTGGTATACCTATGAGGCTGTGAGGCTGTGAGGCAGCATGTAGATAGTGATTTGGAAGTTGGAACTGAAAAATTCAATCTTAATCTCAATCTCAGTTGGGCATCTGGCTTACTATGCCAACGTTTGTGCTTTCCTGTCTTTCGTTCAAGCTTAATCTCAATCTCTGCATGTATCTATGAGTCTGGAAAGAAGAGAATGGCATTAGCAAGAAGAGAAAGCCTTGGCAAAGCTTAGTTTGTTTTTTATGTACGTATTATCTTTTGCTTAGTTGTTGATGTGCACATTCCAAATCACTATGATATTGCCTCCAAAGCCTTCAGAAACCAAATTACTTCAAAGGGTATGCTACTTCACTCAGAAGCTCTTTAAGAAGGATATGCAACTTTAACATCAATAGGAGCTACTAAATTTCTGTGCAGGAATGGGATGAATTGGAGAAATGTAAGATTGCAACTATTTTAGGTTTAATAAGTCCTTCCAACAAGTATAGCAAGGCATGTATTGGTTACTTAACAGTTTCTAGCATCGTCTTTTAGGATTCTACATACAGAGGATACCAGACCAAAGTGTTCTTTGACTTTGAGTAGAAAGCAAGCAAAACAAAAAAGTGCAAGACCTCCAAATATTTTTCCCTTATTTTCCTCCATTGCCAAGCAAGCATATATTCTACTAACAAGCAAAAAGAAATGCTCTCTCTCTAGACTATGTATTCCTCACACATCTGTTAGTTAGAATGTGGCTTGGAATCTTCTTTAGTTTCCCTATGTGATGATAATTCCGCTTTCTAGCCAGCTTCTTTTGCTCCATTCTCCTTTTCCCTGTTAACTAAATCTCCTGTCTCTTTCCTTCCTATATTTATGCACCCTTGTTCTTCCCCAAAGTGTTGCTCATCTCAGGTGCCACTCTCAATCCTTGCTTTAGAGCCATGGAGTCCAAAAGAAATTGCTTAAGATTGATGAATTTAGTTTTGGGCATTTGCATTTTGGCCACCATTTTCTTCACTCAATGTGGTATGTAAATCCTTCTAATTTTGTATTTTGTTGAGAGGGCTATAAAGTATTACTTGCACTTCATATATATGACAATGCTCATGTGTCTTTCTGCCTTTTCAGATGCCAGAATTGTGGTTCATCCATGGAAGCAACAAGGCTCAAAGCTTAAGAGAAGTCCAATTAGCGAATTCATTAACAAGCTCAAGTTAACAAATCATGTTGTCACCTCCAATGCTGATCCATACACCCTCAACTCACCTTTCTATTTACCACCTTTTGATTCATTATCCCCACTTCCTCAGCCTGACCGTTCTCCTCCACTTTATCAATACCCTCCATTCACCCCACAATCACCTTCCAACCCTCCGCCATCTCCGCCGAGCTACGGCCTCCCAACTCCACCACCATCTAGTCCTTACCTCCACACCCCACCAGCAAACCCCCCGGAACATGGGTTCACTCCACCTAGCATTTTCTCGAGCCCGCCTCAGCACCAGCCCAGCCCACCAAAACATATTCCAAGCCCACCAAAGCATGTTCCGGGCCAACCCATTTATGGACCGCCAGTGCTGAGCCCACCATTGCCTTTGGGTCCGCCGCCGCCTCCGCACAAAGGGTCACAGTCCGGTGTTTGGTGTGTTGCTAAGCCAACCGTGCCTGATTCCATCATCCAAGCAGCCATGGATTATGCTTGTGGGTCTGGTGCAGATTGCAAATCAATTCAGCCCAACGAGCCTTGCTTTCAACCCAATACGTTGATTGCTCATGCTTCCTATGCTTTCAACAGCTACTGGCAAAACAAGAAGGGAAGTGGTGGCACTTGTGACTTTGGAGGAACTGCCATGCTTGTAACTGTTGATCCTAGTAAGTTTAATGTTCTTTCTCTTACAATGCTTTGGTTAAGTAATGAATTATTAAACATTTATGTGATGGAAAAATGTGACAGGTTTTGATAAGTGCAATTTCAGCTACAATTGAGCCATTGCCAATTCAGAGGAGCTTGAACCAGCACTTTTGCCAGATTATGTGATTCCATTTAGATTACATTAGCTGGAAAATGGAAATTCTTAGTTTGTTTTCTTCCTTATATTTGCACCAGACATATACATAGAGTTTGAAGCATAGTATATTTCCTGTGATGTATAAAACAAATCCAGGGTAATTTATGATTTATATGATGTATAAACAAAGAACTGCAATCTTTTTCTATAGAGAATAATATTGAGGAATACATATTTTCCTAATTAAATTTTCTTTTGTGGTTAAGCTAGACATAAGAAGGAATTCATTACTAGCATATGTGAATAGCTTAGTTAAATGCTACTCATCTCATATATCTTGTGGGGTTTAATAGTGAAGTGAATTATAGCCAGTGAAGTGAATCATAGCATTGTGGCTACTTTTTTTTTCCTTTTTTTTTTTTTTGAGGATAGCATTGTGGCTACTTAATTACAAGAACAAAGAACATTTTGATTCTTTTTAATCATCAATATTTTCAGGTTTTATTGACCTGAAACAAATCCATTTCGAATCGAAAACATGAAATGTTAAAAATCTTCCTTCAAATACATCTATGGGAATTGAATTTGTATATTTTCCTTTTCCAAGTTAAAACCAACTACCACTTCAGGGTGTGTTTAGTTCATCAATGCACCACCGTTTGGGATCCAAACGGTGGTGCAATTGTTGGACATATAAAATGTCATGTATTTCAAAAGCCAAAAGTCATCATTATGGAATGTAACGTTTCTCTTCAAATATTGTAACGTCTCCACCTATTTTGCAAAACGTCAAGAAACGTTTCAAGCCTTTACACCAATGTTCAAAAACGTTTAGACAGCCCCATCATTCCACTTTAATATTTTGGCTCCTCCACCTTTGTAACCCCATTGTCATGGCCTATATAAACCCTCCTCACTTCTCATTTTCTACACACCAATTTAGAAACACTTTCTTCTACTTTCTAAATTCTCTTCCTCCTCCTTTTCTTGCTGGGTTACTTTCTTTTGTGGTTCCTATTAGCCTCGGAATTCCAATTCCGAGAAGAGCTTGTTTAATCCTGGGGGATAACCGTTAGCCGGAAATTATCCTTTAGGACAGTGTGTCCTACACGACTCAAGCTATATTTTTGTCCTAAAGTTCCAACAATCTAAAGGATAATGGCTGATATCACTGAAGTTACCGATGCTGCTGCCGCCACCGCTGCTGCTCTTGCCGCCGCCAAGCAGAACATGCCCTCCGCAAGTACTGCTGCAATGCCTATTCCGCCGGTCACATATGCCAAGCCTTTTCTTGACATTTCAAAGATAGAAGTCTTCAACGATCACAACTTCAAGCGATGGATGGAAAAAATCTTCTCAGCCCTTGATATGCATGGTGTTGCATATGCCTTAACTGATGCCAAGCCAACCGAAGCTGTCCAATTGGAGCATTGGGTTCATGCAAATAAGGTGTGTAGACATACTATAATTAGTACATTATCTAATGAGCTTTTTTATGTTTATTCTCCTTACAAAGAAACAAAGCAAATTTGGGACTCCATGGTGACAAAGTATACCGCTGAAGATGTTGGGAAGCAAAAGTTTGTGATTGGGAACTTCTATAGGTGGGAGATGTGAAGACAAAGACATCAAAGACCAAATTAATGAATACCATAAATTGGTAGATGATCTTAAGGCTGAAAATATCGAATTGCCAGAGGAGTTTGTTGCTGGAATTCTCATTGAAAAGCTGCCTGATTCATGGAGAGACTACAAACAACAATTGAAGCATAAACAAAAGCATATGTCTCTTGCTGACTTGATCGTGCACATCATCATTGAAGAAACTACTCGAAAGGAGATCCATGCAAACAAAGCCAAGGAGATAGCAACGAAAGCCAACCTTGTGCAGCACCAAAACAGGTACAAAATTAAGAAAGTTGATATTAAGCATGATTACAAACCTAAGCCTACTAACCCCACTTTCAAGAAACAAGGTTCTTGTTTTGTGTGTGGCAAACCTGGCCACTATGCATCTCAATGCAGAAAGAGAATAATGGGAAACAACAACAAACCTGCCAAAACAAGAGTTAATCTTGTTGAAGCGGATGATTCTGAGGATATTATTGCTGCAGTTGTTTCTCAAGCCAATATAATGGCAAATGTGAAAGAGTGGATTGTAGACTCTGGGGCTACAAGGCACATCTGTGGCAACAGAGACGCGTTTACCTCCTACACTCCAGTAGGGGAAGGAGAAGAGACAATATATCTCGGTGACTCCCGCACTGCTCAAGTTTTGGGCAAAAGGAAGGTCCTTCTCAAGTTAACTTCGGGCAAGACTTTGGCCCTTCAAGAAGTGCTGCATGTCCCTAATATTAGGGCAAATTTAGTCTCTGTGTCCCTCTTAGGCAAAGTGGGTGTGAAGGTTGCTTTTGAGTCTGACAAGATTGTCATGACTAAGAATAATATTTTGGTGGGAAAAGGTTATTGTAATCAAGGCTTGTTTGTACTTAATATTTCAAATGTTAAGAATGGAAATGTTAGTTCTTCTGCTTAAATGATTGATTCATTTGATTTGTGGCATGCTAGACTAGGACATGTTAGTTTTCCATATATTAAGAAAATGAAATCTTTGGGATTAATATCAAATATTAGTAATACCAACTTGGATAAATGTTTGACATGTGTAGAAGCAAAGATGACTAAAAAATCTTGTACATCTGTTAATCGTGAATTTGAATTATTAAGCTTAATACATACTGATTTAGGTGACATGAAACAATGTATGACAAGAGGTGGTAAAAATTATTATGTGACATTTATTGATGATTTCTCTCGCTATACAAAAGTTTATTTGATTAAGAATAAAGATGAAACTTTTGATATGTTTCTTTTGTATAAATCTGAAGTAGAAAATCAATTGAATAAAAAGATAAAAAGAGTTAGATCAGATAGATGTGGTGAATATGTATTATTGAATGATTATTGTGAAAAAAGAAGGAATAATACATGAGGTCACTCCCCCTTATTCCCCTGAATCTAATGGTGTAGCAGAAAGAAAGAATAGAACATTAAAAGACATGATGAATGCCATGATGATTAGTTCTAATGCACATGAAAATTTATGGGGTGATTATCTGCATGTCATGTTCAAAATAGAATACCTTATAAGAAAACTGGTAAAACACCTTATGAACTTTGGAAAAGTTATGCTCCTAACTTAAAATATTTAAAAGTGTGGGGGTGTCTAGCTAAAGTTTTGTTGCCTGATCCAAAGAAAAGAAAAGTAGGGTCTAAAACATCTGATCGCATGTTTATTGGATATGCTGAACATAGTGCTACATATAGGTTTCTTGTGTTGAAAAGTGATATGATTGAATGCAATACAATTATTGAAACCAAAAATGCTGAATTCTTTGAATATATGTTTCCATTAAAGACTTATTCAATTTCTCATGCACCTTTTAATAAAGATGATTTGGTTGTTTCTGATAATGATTTAAGAAGGAGCAAAAGACCAAGAAAAGAATTTTCTTTTGGAAATGACTTTTACACTTATTTGATTGACAATGATCCTTTAACTTTTTCTGAAGCTGTTTCTTCTAAAGATAGTAGTTTTTGGAAAGATGCCATCAAGAGTGAAATTGATTCTATTTTACAAAACAAAACTTGGGAGTTAGTGGATTTACCACCTGGTGCTAAACCCATTGGTTGTAAATGGATTTTTAAAAGAAAATATCATCCTGATGGCTCTATTGATAAATATAAAGCTAGATTGGTTGCAAAAGGTTTTACACAAAAAGAAAATGTTGATTATTTTGATACTTTTGCTCCAGTAACTAGAATTGCTTCAATTCGTGTTTTAATAGCTCTTGTCTCAGTTCACAAACTTGTTGTTCACCAAATGGATGTTAAAACTGCTTTTCTAAATGGTGATTTAGATGAAGAAATTTACATGGTGCAACCTGAAGGTTGTGTTGTTCCTGGGCAAGAGAAAAAAGGTTTGTAAATTGGTAAAATCTTTATATGGTTTAAAACAAGCTCCAAAACAATGGCATGAGAAATTTGATAAAGTTATTACTTCTGGTGGATTTACTACTGTGAGAGTAGATAGATGTGTATATACAAAGATAATTGGTGATGATTGTGTGATCATTTGATTATATGTGGATGATATGCTTATCTTTGGTACTAATGTTGATGTTGTGAATGAGACAAAGAGGTTCTTAACCTCAAACTTTGATATGAAAGACATGGGAGAAGCCAATGTCATTCTGGGTATAAAGATCATAAGATGTGATGGTGGTCTAATGCTCACTCAAGAGCATTATGTTGAGAGGCTACTTAAAAAGTTTGGACACTTTGATGTCAAACCTGTGAGTACTCCTTATGATCCTAATACTCAATTAAAGAAAAATCGAGGAGATAGTATATCTCAATCTAACTATGCACAGATCATTGGGAGTCTGATGCATTTGATGAATTTCACGAGACCAGACATTGCATACGCAGTGTGTAGGTTGAGTAGATATACTCAAAATCCCAATCAAGATCATTGGAATGCCTTGAGCAGAGTATTAAAATACTTGAAAGGTACTACTTATTATGGTATCTTTTATACTGGATTTCCCGCTGTATTAGAAGGATACAGTGATGCAAACTGGATCTCTAATTCAGATGAGACAAAATCCACAAGTGGATATGTGTTCACTCTTGGAGGTGGTGTTGTGACATGGAAGTCATCTAGGCCAAACAATTATTGCCAGATCAACTATGGAGTCTGCAGCTTTGTTGCCCTAGACTTGGCTAGGCAAACGAAGCAGAATGGTTAAGAAATCCCTTAACTGACATTCCACTTGGAATGAAACCAACTCCTTCTGTGTCTATGACAATTGTGATTGCCAAGCGGCAATAGCCTTTGCAAAGAATAAAACTTTCAATGGCAAGAATAGACATATTCGTCTAAGACATGATGTGGTAAAACAACTGTTAAAAGATGGAATTATTTCCATTGACCATGTGAAGTCAGAAGTGAATTTGGCTGATCCTCTGACTAAACCCTTGGGTAGAAAATTGATCAGTGATACATCGAGGGAAATGGGACTAAAGCCAATTGTGAAAAACTAATAGTGATGGTAACCCAACCTATGTGAATGGAGATCCCATGAAATAGGTTCATATGGGTAATAACAAGTCACTTATTAGTTATATTAAACACTATATAATATATGAAGTCCCTTCTATGATGTAAATAATGTAAATGCCGCAAAGTTGAGAGGCTAAGTTAAAAAACTTTTAATGAATTACCATATCCCTTATGGGTGGTGTATTAACTGCAAAATACACTTGATGGAAATCACCTATATGAGTGTGAAGTGAGGCCGCTTCCATGAGAATTTGGCTGATTCTCTAGAGCACTCATGAATACCGGGCGCGTGCATGGCCGAAAAGCACAAAACCGTGTTGAACCACAAAGAATTGTGGGGGTGTAATCTGATTGGTGAAAATATAATGTACAACAAAGAATTTTTGGTTCATAGAAGTTTCAAACTTCACCAAAATTCTGTGCAATATATATTTCATTCTTTCTAGGTCTGGTTCATAGCCCAGAAGGCACCAGTCCCGATGGATTACATTCACCTGTCTTAAACCCAGCAAACTTATCTTCCTCGAATTAAGCTTTTGAAATATGTGGGGGATTGTTGAACATATAAAATATCATGTATTTCAAAAGCCAAAAGTCATCATTATGGAATATAACGTTTCTCTTCAAATATTGTAACGTCCACCTATTTTGCAAAACGTCAAGAAACGTTTCAAGCCTTTACACCAATGTTCAAAAACGTTTAGACAGCCCCATTATTCCACTTTAATATTTTGGCTCCTCCACCTTTGTAACCCCCATTGCCTTGGCCTATATAAACCCTCCTCACTTCTCATTTTCAACACATCAATTTAGAAACACTTTCTTCTACTTTCTAAATTCTCTTCCTCCTCCTTTTCTTGTTGGGTTACTTTCTTTTGTGGGTCCTGTTAGCCTCGGAATTCCAACTCCGAGAAGAACTTGTTTAATCCTTGGGGATAGCCGTTAGCCGGAAATTATCCTTTAGGACAGTGTGTCCTACACGACTCAAGCTATATTTTTGTCCTAAAGTTCCAACAACAATGACCAATTCGACCCTTAATTGTAAAAGTTTGATGAGGGCAGTTAGCCCATGTGGCACCCCTTACCACCTTTTCAGTGGAGCGTTGTTTCCCCGCTTCTAACTTTCTTTTTTTTATGTACTCTTTCTTTTATTTTTCTTTATTTATTTATATATTTGTTTTATTAATGGTTTTTTTATTTTTTTATTTCCTTTTTTTTTACTTTTGTTTTATTTTTTAATAGTAATACATTTTAAATTTATTTTATTTATTAATTAAATGAAAATAAATTTCAAATAATCATAAATAAATAAATAAAATTGGAATTAATTGTAAGCTTAATATTATTAATAAAAATTATATACCCATATACTAATTTAATATAAATATTAAATAAATAAAATATTTCAATATCTTTAAATAATAATACTCTTAATGGTCATTTTACGTTTTAATCTCATCCCACCGCTGTTTTCACTTAACACCCTCCGTTTCTATCGCTCATCTCTGATTTATACAGTGTTTAATCTCACAATTCAAATTCAAACGGAGCCAATTGCACCGCTCTACTAAACGCAGCTTGAATCAGATGAGGGATTATATTAAGAAAGGGTAAAAATCCAGCATCCATTTGGCATGTGTATGTTGAAATTCACTTTTGTTTATTCAATCTCTTTTGTATCATTTTTGCATTGTTGGTAAAGGAAGAAGACAATTGCAGGGGAGGTGGCACTAAACAATGCAAGGAATGAAAGCAACATTCACAAATTACAACAAAAATTTGAGTGCCAAAAATGTCATTTCAAATCAGATTTCTCGTCTGTTGTTCAAAGAACCCCAAGAGGATCCCAAACAGTGTATTTGAGGAATAAAACAGAAGGTTTCAGGGGACCCTATTTGGCTATTCTGTGTGGTATGGTCCCATTGGCCATTCTTCATGGTTATCTCAACTCATCTTTTTGGTTTTTTTATCTCAACTCATCTTTTACCAATTCATAAAAATAACCCCACTTAAAAAAATGGAATTAATCATTAATAGAAAAGTTTTCCCAATGAATTGATTACGACATTTCATTATTATAATTGATTTTTTTTCGTTCAATGTATCTATATTCTTGAAGATTAAAAATGCTAATGTATCATATAGAGCCTTCATTTCTTTTGTTTTTTTGTTCAGCATTTTTCCTTTTATAGTATTTCTCATACTTAATTTTGTTATCTAATGAACCTTACTCATTAGGAAACTAATTAGAGTGCATTGAAGTGTTCCAGGTAGGAATTAGTGAAAGAAGAAGGAATGAAATTTATAACATGTTAACTGTCAAAAATAAAAAATGATACCATGTACTCGAAAGACAAACTTCTATTGTTTAATCCATGATCATTACTCTAAAAAAATCCATGATTATTGCCTAGAAAAAAAATGTAAAATTAATATACATGCTCCAAAAAAAGTTGATGCTAAAGATGCATGTGATCTAGTCTTATGATTACTTTTAGCTCACGAGTTAAATAGGAATGTTCTTTTTGCAAATCAAGAAGAAAATTGGATGGAATTGAGACGGGAGCCAAAATAGAATTCAAGTAAGAATCAAGTCACTCTCCTCTTCTTTATTTTCTCAAGCAGGCACATCATTATCTGAGATATACAAGAAAGGTAAGATCAAACATGACATGATTAATTATTGGTTTTGTTTGAATTTCTTGACATTCATAGTTGGCAAATCCAAGTTTATTGTTGTTTTCATTGAGCTACTACTATTCAACTACAAGACTAAGTGTCCTTTGATACAAGTTGCAGCGAAAAAACTTTTTTTTTAGGTGAGGGGAGGACGTCCCAGTCCAAGATCAGGGTATGCCACAAACTAGGGTTTACATTGGTATTTACAGATCACCCACCAATGAGGATCGTTGACACGACTTGAATCTCAAACCTTACAAGCAGAGGTCCAAAGTCTTACCAATTCAGTCAACCTCAATTAACGTTCTACATGAACAATTAAAAGTTACTTTTCATCAGTTATGAGAGAGAATAATTGTGGATATTGTTATACTACTTTTAAACTTAAATAGTCGATATTGTTAATCTCAGAAACGAGTGTTTTTTTTTTTTTTTTTATCTCAGCTAAATAAATCTCACCACTACGAAATAGATTAATTATATATCACCCATGTGCGTGTGGGATTCTTTTTTCTCTTCAAAAACGTGAATGCTGAAACTGAGGTTAGAATTTCAGCCATAAAAAAAAAATCTTTAACTCTTAGAAAGATATGAGTGAATCGCTTTAGTTAAGAAATGGGTGTTTTTCTCCCCCTAAAATAAAAGTCTTTTAGATTTAGCCATACATGGAAGACAAGAATGCAGCTGATTTTGACAATGGAGTATAGTGCTAAAATATGAAGATCATGGTGGGGTTACTCTCACCTTAATATTTTTTATACTTTTTAATACTATGGTCCATTATGCACCACTCTCCTAGCAAAAAATGACAGAACAAATCCCCATCAATCTTTTGACCCTAATCAATTGAACCTACTCCACTAGCTAATTACATTTCATAATGTGGAGATTTCATGCAAACAAATAAATTAGATTGAAAAAAGAAAAATCTATAACCTTCTTGCTTGATTTAGACAAAATTGATGCATACATTAAGACACTTGGCTGGTCTTTGAAATTCTTTGTATAAACTATATATATAGCAAACAATAATTTCTTAAGTATAGTGTACTCTTTTGTACAGATCTGACCGACAATGGAAGATGGCTGTGAGGTCTTATTCATGGCGAAGGGTTACTTAGTTGAATGAAGAAAAATCTTAAATCCGGGTAAGGTTTTCATTGTCAGGTTGCAAAAGGCTTTTTTATTACTATGAAGGAAATATAGAGGATTCACATGCAAAGCAGGGCATCCCATTTTGCCAAGCACCCAATCACGGGTTTAACAGTCACTACAAGTTAAAAATGTCATCAATCATGCACGCGGTTTCTCGATGCTCTCTTGTCCTTGATAGTTGAAAAATCATGTTTCAAAAAAAATGTATTTTCCTTATTAGAGTTGGCAATCGGCAAATAGATATTCTCTCATGATCTCATCCGTTTCAACTTGTTTATCTATGTCTTGTTTCGTGTCTAACAATTGTTTATGTTTATTAATGCTTGTTTGATTGAGCAGTGGAATGTGGTTTTGAGTTCGAGTCATGTGGATGAAGAAAATAGATATTAAGAGAATTTTTCTTAATTTGGAGTCTGACACGGTTCAATATTGAGATTTAATGTGACTACCAAATTCCGATGATTCATAACAATAATAATTGTTTATATTTAATTAAGGTTTTCTCAAGTTTTATTGTTGATAGTTAATAAATTTTCTTAACAAATACACTGTTAATTAGGGATCGAAGTTGTATTTTTAATCTAGTCTAGTTACAAAATGCTAGCGACATTAGATAATGATGAATTCTTTCTCTAATTGAGACAATTAAAGATTGAAATTATTCACCCATATCGAGTTTGAATTTCTCCATTTCCTAAGCATGTGACTAGTAGTAGTAGAGGTTTTGATCATGTGGAGCTTACTCAAAATCTTTAAATTTCCATAATCAAATTGGATTCATTCTATATATCTTAAATTTTATGATATGAATTTTTAGATATGAGATCAACTTGTGATCACTAATGTCTACTCCTAATAATTTCTTTATTCCTTGATTATCCATAGGTAGCTAGTTGGCAGTGAAATATGCATGAAAGTGGGATTAAAATTTTGCTAGCTATAGCTGGAGGTATCTGTGACTAGACTAATATTAATAGAGAGGTATTGAAGTCAATGAATATGGCCAAATTTTAATAAATTAAACAGAAAAAGACATTTATGTGATCGATTGCTTTATTTTTGTCTGCCCTTCCCTCTGCATGATATCTATAAGTTGCCTTGGTCGAAGTGTTAAGTGAAAAAATAAATTAAGCTCATCTCTCTACTCTCTCTACTCCCCACCCCCAACGTACAAGTTTTGAGAGGATGGGGAAGCATAATTTAGCAAATGTGCTTATTCTGCTGCTCAACTTGGGAGCTTTACTTTCTTCCCTTGCCTGTCCTGAATGCCCACGCCCAGTTCCTCCGCCCAAGTGTCCTCCTCCCAAGTATCCGCCCAAGCATCCGCCGGTCGTGAAGCCTCCATTTCACCCCAAACCACCCAAACATCCTCCTCATCCACATCCACATCCTCCCAAGCCACCTAAGCCTCCCGTCGTGAAGCCTCCTCATGTGCCCAAACCACCCGTTGTAAAGCCTCCTCATGTTCCCAAACCACCCGTCGTAAAGCCTCCACACATTCCGAAGCCCCCAGTTGTAAAGCCTCCGCCGGCGCCTTATGTACCCAAACCACCAGTCATATCACCACCAATTCTGCCTCCCAAGCCTCCTGTTTACCCAAGTCCGCCGATTGTGAAGCCACCAACGCCGCCAACCCTGCCTCCAACGCCTCCTGTCTATCCATCTCCTCCTATTGTGAAGCCTCCAACGCCGCCAGTCTTGCCTCCACCAAGTCCAACCCCTCCCGTCGTGAAGCCGCCACCAAAGGAGGAACCATGTCCTCCACCTCCGCCAGTACCTGTACCGTATCCACCACCACCCCCGGCGCAACAAACATGCCCCATTGACACTCTGAAGCTTGGTGCTTGCGTGGACGTTTTGGGTGGGTTGGTTCATATTGGTATCGGCAGCAGCGCAAAGGACGCATGTTGCCCTGTGCTTCAAGGGCTGTTGGATTTGGATGCTGCAATTTGCCTTTGCACCACAATCAGGCTGAAGCTCTTGAATATCAACATCGTATTACCAATTGCTCTTCAGGTTCTTCTTGATTGTGGCAAGACCCCTCCTTCAGGATTCCAATGTCCACCACTTAAATAAGTAAGTTTACTACTCCACGTAAACATATATGTTGGGTGTTTTTGCTACGTACCTTATGGATGGTGATTATTTAATTATGGTTTTTTCAGGTAATGGATCAGTTTGGCAAAGGCAATCAATAATAACTTTTGAAAGGTTGAAGTAGAAAAGAAAGTACTTCAAGAGAATTTTAGCTTTAATTTCTGTGTTCTGTTTTTTTCAGTTAAAGTTGCTGATCATCTTTCATGTAATTTTTGAAAAAATATATGTTGGTTTGTTTTAAGATAGCTCGTGTTTGACTTGAAAGTTCCAATCCAAGTGGTTATGAGTTATGACTTACTATGAAACTAAAAAGAATTCTCTTCCTCGTCTTAATTGGGCCTCTCCAGTCTCTCTGCTTAGAGATTTTTTTATTTTTATTCCCATTTAAAGTGGGGAAAGAAAAAATCGACATGCATGTCTAATAAATAATTAATCACAAGATATATATATAGCACCGAAATTAAACATAAAACTAGCTACTTTTCGCTCATAGAAAGAAGAAAGTTTGCCTCTTCTCTTCATTTCTTTCTTTTGAAGGAAAGAATATGTGGTAAAGTGGGTGATAATTGTCACAAGTGATCTCCTTTCTTATTAGTCAACTTTTTACTTTTGTACTAATAATCATGATTTAGTCCTGATAGACATAGTCTGAATTATTTTAGTCCTGATAGACATAGTCTGAATTATTAAAAAAGAGTAAATGATATTCTTCAAAAAAAAAAAAGAGTAAATGATAGTAATTGCTAATTCTTATTTCTTACATAATGGCTTAAGGTACAATTTGACCTGGATTTGATTACACACGTACGGCTAACAACTCCATCAGAGTACTGTTGAACTTACATTGAGTACTAATCACGCAGCACTAGCGTAGTGTTGACTGAATTCTGTTGAATTCGGATAAATTATTTGAAACTTAAAGTTCAATATGATCAAACTGTCACAAATAAAACCACAAGTCAAATTCTGATCTTTTAAATAGTTTGAAGTTAAATTATAACATAACCTGTTATAGGATGTTGGCAGGGTGCTGAAGGCTTACTTCTAAGCAACCATTCAAATCATGATTATTTGTCTAAATCCTACTTATAAAAATAAGTAACATTACGCACATTTGGTCTAATATTGGTAGAGTGCTAGACTTTTAATTCCAGTAGCTATGATTCGATTTATGGCAAACTTAAGTACCAAAAAAAGAAAGAAAGAAAAAAAGAAGTAACATTACCGAAAGAAAAAAGTTTCGTAATGATCATAGGTGAAAATGATGACAAGCAAAAAGCTGTAGAAAGCTACAAGAAAATGCCAGTAGAGGGTTGAAGGAGCATCTAGTTTGTCTAGCCGTGTCTTTGGGCTCCAAGGAAACAACTTCATGAGTGTACTAAGTCCGCCATTATCTTCTTTTACGTGTATTAATTTTAGTTTGATTCGAGTGGATTGCATTTTTCGAAAGTGATATCACTTGAAGAGTAACCACACCGTATGAAATGTGCTAGGAAGTCTAGCTATAACATCAATTTGCTAAATAAAAGATGACCCACACTGTTTTTTTGTCATTAATTAATAGTGTATAAGGCCTCAAACTATGTTCATATATAAACTGCTACGAAAGTTGAAGGCATGAACTGTAATCGGTTTTTTAGTGAGTCCAAAACATTCTACTTCAAGAGAAAAGAAAGTTTTGAAAGGTTAAAGTAGAAAAGAAAGTAGTATTACTTCAAGAGATTTTGAGCTTTAATTAATCTCTGTTATGTTTTTTTTCAGTTAAAGTTGTTGTTCAATGATCAATTGTCATAAATAAATTATGTTCACAAGTTTAAATTTTGAACTTTTAAATAGTTTGAGGATTAAATTAAGATAAGCTGTCATGATGTTGGAACTTGGAAGGGTGAAGGCTTAAATTTAAGCTACGTACCATTCATATCATGATTATCTGTTTAAATTTTAAATCCTAATAACAGGAAATAGAGATCCGTTGAGAAGAAAGAGTTTAATGTTTCTTAAGCAGGTCTCGGAAAACTCAATATATCCTTTAGGTTAGATTTCGAATTCGAGTTTTGTGAATTGAGAAAATAGAAAATAGGTATCAAGAGAGATTTTTCCAACTGAGTTTTGACGTGATTCAACTTTGTATTAATCATCAAAACCCAATGTGACTACCAAATTTTGTACCAAAAAAGAAAAGAAATATTTTCATAGGTGAAGGTGACAAACAAAAAGCCAGAAAGCTACAAAAATGCCACCAGAGGGATCACGGAGCAGATAGTTTGTCTAGCGGTGTCTCTGGGTTTCAAGGAAACAACTTCATGATTATACCAAGTCCACCCACCATTATAATTTATCTTCTTTTTCGTGCATTTTAGTTTAATTCGAGTGGATTGCATTTTTCGAAAGTGATATCACTTGAAGATAAACCGTATGAAACGTGCCAGGAATTGGACCTATAACATCAATTTGCAAAAACAAAAGATGACCCACACTGTTTTTGTGATTAATTATAGTGTAGAAGGCCTCAAACTATGGAAGTTTAAGGCATGAATGAACTTCAATAATTTTTTTTTCTTTTTTTGGTACATATTGGAGAGCTATGCTTTAGGAGGGGAAACGGCAAGAGCTGAGTTTTGGTTAATTGCCAGTTCTAAGGATTGATTAGTTTTGGCCCTTTTGGGAATTGCCTCAGGCTTCTTGTGGGCTGGGTTTGCCTTTGCCAGGCAAACCAAACTTATCTCATCAAATCTCTACCCAAGGAAATATATGATATAATGAGCCCACCCCAAAATTAGCCCAAATGGCTTAAATTTGGGCATAAGAAATTCATAGTAGCCAGGATGATATATTGGGCCTCGGTGAATTACCAGAGACCAGATCGTACTGTTAAAATGGGGAGATGGGACATGAATGAAAATCCTCTGCCCTAATTTTAGTGCCCCACCCATCAAATAATGACACGTGTCCCTTTTCATTTTTTAATGTTATTCCTTATTTGCGTAATTAAATTAATTTTTATATTTTCATTCTAAAACCCTATGGGGAATATATTAAAATTTAGGACTAACCCTTATATATAATTATTTATTATTAATTTGGGGTTAAACCTGGTGTTTATGTGGGTTTCTTATTCTATTTTCTTGTATAAATATTACTTGTTAAAACTTAAAAACAAATAAGGTATAAAACAAGGAACATGTGGCATGATTTGGTGAATGAGACATGAAGTGGGGCACAGAACTTGGGGCAGGGGATTTCCATCGGACATGAGTGGGGATTTCCATCCGGGCATGGGACATATTATAACATTTTGTCTTGGGAGCTTTACTTAGACTTGAAGTGAACAAGGAATCTCACTCTATACATTAATAATTGAATTGGAACGAGAATCTATCCTAACTGTTGCGTGACGAAACCTCTGTCATAAAAACATTGAATTTGATGAATCCACAAGCAAATCTGTAAGACTGTAACCATGTTCCAATATTTTGTAAGGAGGTTTTTTTGAGTAGTTCCTATCTGGCTATCTAACAGTTTATGGTGAACTTTTCCATTCGTGCCCACACATCATAATAATCCTTGCCATGACTTACTTTCTTTTTGGACCATTGGCTTCCCTTTTCACATCACTTACAACAGTAGAGTAATTTTTGAAAGAGCAGCTGGGCTCTCTTCATCCATAAAACTTAACTATAATCAATAGGTTCATCTGGTATTGTTAATGAGTAGATTATTATGTTCTCGGTGCATTGAACCCATTTTGGGAACTTTTGAAACGGTTTCGAGGGCTCCATGTTTGTGTGTTTACACAATTAAGGGTAAAAAAAGTCTTAGTAGGCCCTGTATCAATCCCTAAACCCACCATAAACCCAAGTGCAATTGAAAGTAGGTCCTAAATTTTTTTTGGCCACAAAGAAAAGTAGGTCCTAATTAATTGGACAAGATTGATAACATTGAGCTCTAAATTGACCAATTAAAAGGGTAAGCTCCAATTTGAGCAAAAATGCAAACATTGGGTCCTTAATTGAATTTTTAGCTGAAAGAATAGTAAGAGGGGTGTGAAGAGGAGATTGTGGCAAGAATTGGCAACAGTAAGAAAACTTAGAGCTTGACCTTTAATTGGACAAATTTGAATATTAGGCCCTAAAATTGACCAAATTAGATTAATGAAGAATATCAGAGATTGAGCAATTAACCAAAAGTTGAAGCCATATTTTAGCATATAGCCTTAAGGAATCAGTATAAAAACTTTCCGATGTACTATAACAAAAAAAAGTAGTAACTTTCACCATCAATTTAATTAAAATTTTTTTTGGTAAAACAACTAAATTGCTTTAATGCGAAGTAGGAAAAGTTGTATGTAATGGGAATTGGAAAATATGCTCCGTATGCATGTTTCCTGATGAAATGTCAGTTCTCTTTCATTTGTTTCAGTTTCTCTGCCCGCATGTGTAGAGAAATCAATATCATCAATAAGCTAGCAGTTGAATTTCTTATTACAAATTTACCATAATTATTACTAGTACCTTTTAATAAGGTTGGGAGTTGGGTGTTGGGAAGGTTTGTTATATTTGAGGTGGTGGGTACATTGTTAAATTTCAATTTATAACTTAGCATATATAATCTATACTATATATAAATCTACGAGTTTTGTAAAACTTTTGAATCGATTATTATACCCTTATTTTCTTAATTGAATCGACCATTATATCCTTATTTTTCAAACATATTTCTTAAATGCCATTACTTAACTATTATAGTTTTATTCTACTAAAAACTCTATTTTTATTCAATTAAATTTAATATCTTTATAATTACTTTATTTTTACCATTGTACTATTTTTTTTCAAAATATAGAGTTTTATTCTACTAAAAACTCTATTTTCATTTAATTAAATTCAATATTTTATAATTATTTTATTTCTACCATTTTAATTTATAACGTTATTATGATTGAAATCCTACTATTTGATAGTTTATAATAATGTATTATGATTAAACTTTATTATTTTCCTAATGTGCATTTTATTTTTATTTGACTTATAATTTAATTTTTTTGCTTGATAAAAACTTGCTGTAATAAATTAAAAAAATCTAACATTCTTATAACTATGTCATTTTTACCATTTTACTATTTTAATTAAAAAAACTTAGATGTATTAGAAAATTTTAAATATACTTTTATAGTTTTACTCAACTAAAAACTCTATTTTTATTTAAT
>AWUE01016923.1:0-23160 GCA_001974825.2 Corchorus olitorius
AGCAATTCATGTTACTGATCTAGAAATGTAATTAACCTTTTATCTCAAAGGCTATTTTCCTTTTCTAGACGTTTGAATAATTGGACAATTCCATGTCATGTTTTTCTTTATGTTAGCCTTTCGTCATGAAATGAAATGCACATCAGAAGTTTCTTTTTCACATTCTCCATTCATTTTCATTCACTTATTTATTTATTTATTTATTTTCCTTTGGTATGTATATATATTTGCTACTTTATTTCTCAGGCCGACTGATGATGAATGCAAAGACGCTCATGACGAGCCAGGGTTCAATTTCGAAAATCCAGTGTATGCTGATGAACCCGACGATGAAGACACTGAGGATCAAACTCCACCCTTAGACCTTTTGAGATTGGTTGAACAGGAGGAGAAGCAGATCTTACCGCATAAGGAACCCACTGAATTGATCAACATAGGGACAGAAGAAGATCCTAGGGAAGTGAAAATTGGTACCACCCTATCAGAGGGAAGAAGACAAGAATTGATAGATTTACTGAAAGAGTATGCAGATGCGTTTGCTTGGTCATATCAGGATATGCCTGGTTTGGATCCAGAAATCGCCGTACATAGGTTGCCTATCAGGTCAGATTGCAAGCCGGTTCAACAGAGATTGAGGAGAATGAAACCAGAAATGTTGTTGAAAATTAAAGAAGAGGTAGAAAAGCAACTTAATGCAGGATTCCTAGAGGAAGCCAAGTACCCAGAGTGGCAAGCTAATATAGTCCCAGTGCCGAAGAAGGATGGGAAAGTGAGAATGTGCGTGGACTATCGGGATCTTAATCGAGCTAGCCCAAAAGATAATTTCCCCTTGCCACATATCGATGTCTTAGTTGATAATACAGCTGGGTACTCTTTGTTCTCATTTATGGATGGTTTCTCGGGGTACAACCAGATCAAGATGGCACCAGAAGATAAAGAAAAAACTGCATTCGTGACTGCATGGGGTGTTTTCTGCTATAAAGTGATGCCGTTTGGGTTAAAGAACGCTGGGGCAACATACCAAAGAGCAATGGTGACACTATTCCATGACATGATGCATAAGGAGATAGAGGTATACGTGGATGATATGATCGCCAAAGCCAGGTCTGCCCAAGAACATATAGTGAATTTGAGGAAGCTGTTTGAGAGACTCCGAAAATTTCAACTCAAGCTTAATCCTGCCAAGTGTACTTTTGGAGCTACATCAGGAAAGTTGCTCGGTTTTGTGGTCAGTTAGAAGGGCATTGAGGTAGATCCTGACAAAGTAAAAGCTATTCAGAATTTGCCCCCTCCGAAGAGTCAGAAGGAAGTTAGGGGATTCTTAGGAAGACTAAATTACATAGCCAGGTTTATTTCACAGTTAACGGCTAAATGTGATCCTATTTTCAAGTTGTTAAGGAAGAAAAGTCTAGGAGAATGGGATGAAGAATGTCGAGTGGCCTTCGATAAGATCAAAGAATACTTGTCAAGTCCTCCAGTTTTGGTATCACCAGTAAGAGAGAAACCTTTGATCTTATATCTAGTTGTATTTGAAAGCTCAATGAGATGTGTATTGGCACAACAAGATGAAAGTGGAAAAAAAGAGAAAGCAATTTACTACTTGAGCAAGAAGTTTACTGATTATGAAGCCAAGTACTCAGATTTAGAGAAAATGTGTTGTGCATTAGCGTGGACAGCCCATCGATTAAGACAGTATATGTTATACCACACTACATGGTTGGTATCCAAATTGGATCCAATCAAGTATGTGTTTGAAAAGCCGGGATTGTCAGGAAGAATTGCAAGGTGGCAGGTACTGTTATCAGAATACGATATAGTATATGTCTCTCAGAAAGCTATCAAAGGAAGTGCTGTAGCAGAATTTCTAGCAGATCGAGCTAGTGAGGATTATGAGCCGGTACATTTTGAGTTTCCAGATGAAGACCTGATGTTTGTAGGTCAGATAGAAGAAGAAGAGAAGAAATGGAAGATGTATTTTGACGGGGCATCAAACCTGTCAGGACAGGGAATAGGTGCGGTGTTGATATCCCCAAATGGCGATTATTTCCCAGCTACAGCCCGATTGGATTTCCCTGCCACCAATAATGTGGCTGAGTATGAAGCATGCATCTTAGGGATTCAAATGGCTTTGGATAAAGAAGTGGAGGAAATAGACATATATGGAGACTCATCCTTGGTGATTTATCAGATGAAAGGAGAATGGCAGACAAGGGAGCCAAGGTTGGTCAAGTACAAGGAGTACATGGTTGATTTGATCAAGTCATTTGAAAAAGTTTCCTTCCACTATTTGCCTAGAGAAGATAATCAGTTGGCCGATGCATTAGCAACTCTCTCGTCAATGTTTAAAGTGGGAACAGATGTTGAGATCCAGCCAATCCAAGTCCAAACAAGAGATTCCCCTGCACATGTGTTGAGTGTAGAAGAGGAGGTAGATGGAAATCCATGGTACTTTGATATTCTCCAATATATCAAATACCAAAAGTACCCAGAGCATGCCACTGAGAATGACAAAAGGGTGATAATGAGAATGGCAACGAGTTATCTCTTAGAGGGTGAAACTCTGTATAAGAAGAGTCGTGATCAGACATTACTTCGGTGTGTGAGCTCGATGGAGGCCAAGAAGGTTATGGAAGAGGTACATGAGGGATCATGTGGAACTCATGCAAGTGGTCATAAGATGGCAAGGCAGATTATGAGAGCAGGATACTATTGGTTGACTTTGGAGACTGATTGTATTAATTATGTCAGGAAATGTCACAAGTGCCAAATTTACGGGGATCAGATCCATGTTCCTCCAAACCCACTACATGTCATGTCAGCTCCGTGGCCTTTTTCTATGTGGGGTATAGATGTGATTGGAGTTATTAACCCCAAGGCCTCAAATGGACACAAGTTTATTCTTGTTGCAATTGACTACTTCACAAAATGGGTTGAAGCAGCTTCATACGCAAGTGTCACTCAGGCTGTAGTCACCAGGTTTATCAAAAAGGAGATTATTTGTCGTTACGGGTTACCTGAGAGGATTATTACAGACAATGCGACCAATTTGAACAAAGGGTTGGTTGATGCGACATGCAAACAGTTCAAGATAACTCATAGTAACTCAACCACTTACCGTCCAAAGATGAATGGAGCAGTTGAGGCAGCCAATAAGAACATCAAGAAGATTTTGGAGAAGATGACAGAAACTTATAGAGATTGGCATGAAAAACTTCCTTTTGCCTTGCATGCTTATCGGACTTGTGCCAGAACTTCAACAGGGGCAACCCCGTACTCATTGGTATACGGGATGGAAGCGGTGGTACCAATTGAGGTTGAGATACCTTCCCTAAGGGTTTATAGAGAAATCAAATTGGATGATGCTGAATGGGTTCAAGAGAGATTTGATCAGTTAAATTTGATTGATGAGAAAAGGCTAACGGCTCTATGCCACGGTCAGATTTATCAAAAAAGGATGGAGCAGGCATTTAATAAGAAGGTACGTCCGAGGCAGTTTAAGGAAGGGGATTTGGTACTTAAGAAGATCATACTAGAGCAGCGTGATCCGAGGGGCAAATGGACACCAAATTGGGAAGGTCCGTATGTGGTAAAGAAAGCTTTCTCTGGTGGAGCATTGATTTTGTAAGAAATGGATGGGGATGTGTTATCTAAGCCCGTCAATGCAGATGCAGTGAAGAAGTATTATGCCTGAAGTTTCAAAAAAAGGAAAGAAAAGGGAGGGGTTCAAGTTGAAAACCCGCAAAGGGCGGCTTAGACCCAATGGGGGTCACTTGAGTTGAAAACCTAAAAGGGCGGCTCAAGTGAAGGTTGGAAAAGGTGAAACTTGAGTTGAAAACCCGCAAAGGGCGGCTCAAGTTAGGCATGGAGAGGAATAGTTGGCAGAGAAAAGAGCTTCGAAAGAGCATCTCTTAAGGTCAAAAGGGTGAGGTTCTGGTCCAGACTGAGTTGGGAACAGCAACACCAAAATTCGAAATCCTTGGCATGTCTCTATAGTCGTCGGAGTATTCATCGTCATGAGGTTCTATCTTTCTAAAATTTCTTTGTTATGTATGGAATCTTCTCTGTACATCAGCTTTCTTGTTATATGTATTTCCTTGCTTATTGATGGAATATCTTTTCCCTTCAATCATGATTGATTTCTTTCTGATTGCATCTTATGAAAGGCTGACATTGGTTTCTTTAAAATCATCAAAAACTTGCATGGAATTGTTCAGTTTCAATAATAAATTCAATTATGGGATAAAATGAACAAATGTCCACTTGGGGCAAAAAAAGAAAAGGGAGAGGAGTTCCACAACTATGGTTTGATAGTTAGAACGAGAAATGCAAAAGAAATGGGCTGGGGGGCAAGGCGAGGAAAAAAGGAAAACAAAGGAATCAGGGGCAAGCAGGCGATTACAATGAGTGGTAGAAAGTAATGCAGTAAAATGGGAACCCTTAACCAAAGGGGATTCAAAAACATATCATGAACAGTATTTAGTATTGCATCAGCATACATTGTCATTGCACTTGCATAATCATTCATCTTAACTTTCATCAAAGCATGATTTGTTTTGAGAAACAGGTGTTCAGATGATCCAGTGCGGTCATTCCAAGAAGTTTTCAATGGTCAGAGTTGATCTTCAGATGATCCAGTGCGGTCATTCCAAGAAGTTTTCGATGATCAGAGTTGATCTCGTTTCAAGAAGTTTTCGGTGATCAGAGTTGATCTCCTTTCAGGAAGTTTTTTATGATCAGAGTTGATCTCATTTTCAAGATGTTTTTATGGTCAGAGTTGATCTCATTTCAAGAAGTTTTCGATGATCAGAGTTGATCTCCTTTCAAAGAGTTTTTGTTGATCAGAGTTGATCTCATTTCAAGAAGTTTTTTATATGGTCAGAGTTGATCTCCTTTCAAGAAGCTTTTTTATTATCAGAGTTGATCTCATTTCAAGAAGTTTTCGATGATCAGAGTTGATCTTCACATTGATCCAGCATGGTCGTTCCAAGAAAAGTTTCCGTGGTCAAGATTGAATCTTAAATGATCCAGTGCGGTTGGTTAAGAAGTTCAAGATTGAAGAGTACGAGCAGAAAGAAGCAAAAGAGTTTAAACACAACAGTGTCTACGTCTTTGTGTACTTCCCATTCATTTAGAAATACGAAAAGAACGTCTTTACGTCTTTCAAGATTCTCAGAAAGTCCACAAAGAGGGGCAGCTGTAGACACTAAAAATTTGGGTTGATTCTTTTTTTTGGGACAAGCCCATTTTTTTAGTTTAAGATAAGTCTCATACTTTAATTTTGTGGGTTTATGTAAATGGGCTTATTTCTTTTCATGTAAATGGAGCCCAAACCTAAAAGGGAATGGCTCAAGGGGGTAGTATAAAAGGGTAAGGAATTCTAGGGTTAGGGGGTTTTTTTTTTTTGGTTTTTAGGTTAAAAAAAAGAGAGAGCCGAAAATTCTTTTTGATAAAAATAGCAGACAAAAAAAATACAGGGAAAAAGAAAAGAGAGAGAAGACATGAAATACAAAAGATTAAAGATCATGAAAAAACAAAACTTGAAAGTGGAATAAGAACACGCTTCCCAAGTCGTCAAAAATCTGCCAAAAGTTGTCCATCTTCTTCTGTTGGTAAAAGCCTTTTTCATGGTCCTTTTTTTTGTTTTTTTTTCTCATGTAGACCATTCACTTGTATTTGTTAAATGAAACAATCTATTCACATATTCTTTCTCCCGTCAATTGAATCCTTTTGCTTTTAATTTGATTTCTGTTTAAGGGTTTTTTTTAAAAAAAAAATTTCTGTTTAAGGTTTTCTTTTTCTTTTTTTGCTTTGTTTCATATTTATGCATGTTAATTTCATGTATTTGCTTTTAATATGTAAAATATGAGTATATAACAATTTTTTTTTAAATTAAATTGCAGTATGTGATACCTTTCTGTACATGAGCCTTGGATAGAACTTAGTCAATTTGTTACTATTTTTTAGTTTTTTTTTTAGTTTCAAAATTATTTTAGAGTTTGATTTTTTTTATATATTTTTTTTAATAATTTAGTGTAGTTAGAATTAAATTAGGATTAAATCATATACATTCATGTTAAATTATGCCATTTAATTTTATGGTCATTAATTGTTGCACGCCACTCTTAATTGTCGGTGACCATAATCTTTCTGATGAAGGACTTTCTGGGAGTGATCGAAGATTCGGGACTCTCTGGAAGTTTCTGAGGATGAGATGATCTTTTTCGGGATGCTTCGGGTTTCTGGGCATATATCCCGGGAAGAATTGTCAATAACCCGAGATTATGTTAATCGGTCTTAATTAACTCAAACATTGCATTCATCATTTTGCATACATGCATTATCTAGGAAAAGAAAATTAAAAAGCAAAAAGGTAAAAAGATTTTTTTAAATTATTATTTATTAATTTAACTATTATCTATTTATTTACTATTTATCTATTTATTTATTAATTTAGCTATTATTTATTAATTTAGCTATTATCTATTTTTTTTACCTACCTATTTATCTAATTATCTATATACCTATTTATCTTTTTATTTATTTATTATTCTTACTTATTTTTCTATTTATTTATTTATTTATTTATTTATCCATTACTTTTTTTTTAATATTTTTTTTAAATAAGCAAGATTAGGATAAAATCAACCAATTACATTTTGACCCACATAGAGTCTGGTTAGATTAATGGTACGTCATTTGACGGGCGTCTCAGGGGTGCTAATCCTTCCCTGAACGTAATGGACTCCTGAACCTGGATTTAGGTTAGAAGATCAGACCAGTAGGTTTAGTTAGGGTTTTGCCAAGCATGAGACCTAACTAGGATTTAATGGTAAATAGGTGACTAATCACACCTAGAAATTGGTTAGTGGCGACTCCAGTTATTCAAGTCGGAGCGATAGGGTTCCCAGACCCGCACGTGACGACAGGTATATATATTTCCTATACCCACAGTAGATAAATAAAACGTTGGTATTTTTTTAGCACCCAAAAATTAATTTGGTAAAAATTGACTCCCGCCACAAATAAAATCTAGCGGTAATTTTTTTTTTTGCAATTATCAACTTATCAAATTTTTGCTTTTGGTTTATAGCTACGTACGCCATTCTTGACGTTGGTATATTACAGAACAATACCTACGGTTAATAGAGCGCTGTTTGAATAGCCCTAATCTATACCAATAAATGACCTGGGTGTTGGTATATGTCTTATATATACTGATGGTAGTAAACATCCGTTGGTATAGGGTCTCTATACCAACGACTAATGACCGTAGGTATAAGTGTCCATTGGTAAATGGCATTTTGTTTGTAGTGTTTTTGGCTGCATGCATTTTTGCCAACTCTCCCAATATTCCCAGCTGTAAGAATTATTTCCCAAATGCATAATGCATTCAAAGTGTTACCCTCACCAAATTAACATCGATTATGTGCCACATGTGGCCATGTGCAATCTTCAATCATACTTTGTTAGTTTGTTACCCATATTCATTTTTTACTCTTTTTTTTCCTCCTCAAAACGACATATAATAAATTTTTTATTGCTTCACAATAAAATTGGGTTACAGATTCCCCCAAGATGGTCAGCAGATTCGTTGCTGATATATAAATAAGTCCGTCGCAAATTCTATCTTTCGTTTCTTGTTTAGTTGTTATTTTGAAATCAAATAAAGATGAGCAAAGACACGGGATTGAATAGTCAAACATAGTAACATACTCATGAATGTTAGTTCATGGTTTGCCGAAGTTGGTATGGGGATTGTGGAAAGCATATGAATTCGAGTCCCCGTGTCTCTATTGCATGGTATTGGTAGACGACATGTAAAGATGAAATGTTCATAATTTTTTTTTAAAAAGCTGACTTAATATATATTTTGATCCCTAAACTTATAACAAATGAATAAATTAGTCTTTAAATTTCTAAATTTACCAATTACACACCTGAATTAGTTAAAAATGATAAATTAGGCATTTTTTAATGTAAATGTATAGTTCCATTAACAGTTGGTCGAAATTTAATAGACCCGTACCAATGTTCATCCGAAAATGGCTAATTTGTCCAATTTTATGCCAATTTCAGTGCAAAAATACTAATTTGTCCATTTTTTAAATAAATTCACGGATCAAAATATTTAATATCATTCTCAAATCTTAAAAGAAGTTGGAAAGTTATGTTGGCATTAAAATTGGGAAAATCTCTCTTACTCATAAACCCTAAGCTTCTATAAAGGCCCACCTTTTGGGTTTTATCAATTTAGGCCTAATCCTTCTAATTAAGATATTTTGGGTCTAAACCTTTATTCGGGCGAGCAAATTAGGTTTAGGCCTAATGCTTCTAATTGCGAAATCCCAAAATTTTGCTTTAATTAAAAACCGTCTAGCCAGTGAGCTTCCACCAAGATCTGATGGGAGGAGCAGTGATGAGGGCGGGGTGCATCCATCGTCGCATTAAGAGGGCACATTTAGCGATTTAAACCTAAGAGAGAAATTTTGGTATATTGTAGTTGGTGGATAAAGGAAATTCAAAGGGTCTTGTATAGTTAGTGGGTATGCTAACATGTAATTTTAAGGTGTAAATGTTTAACGTGTAGTTCAAACATAAATTTCAATCCCATTTATATCTGACTCGCTCAACCCGCATAGGTTTAGGTCCAAAATGTTTCAATTAAAAGGATTATGCCTAAATTGGGAAAACCCACAAAGGTTTAGGCCTTAATTGGATTTTTTAGCCCAAAGAAAGCTTATAAATTAAGCAAAATACTTTCTAGTGAGTTAATTAGTTAACCGTAGTACTACTATCCATGTAGAATTCATCATTAATCTGCTAAATATTGTCCCGAGATTGGAATACAAATTACACGCATTGGTAGATGAGGTTGCATATATAAAAATTACTATTACTTAATTTGAAGTACTCATTTTGTTCGTAATTATTAAGTGGATAGTTAGAATCAATTAACCCTAAACATTTTATATTAGGCTACAATACATCAAGTATAAGAAGCTGATTAATCATCAATAAATTAATCAAACAACAAATATTCAAATACAATTTGGTGAAGTATATTATATTAAGGTCAAATTAGATCGAATCAAAAACAGAGAATATTCAAATTTTAACTCAAAATTATTATGTCTCCTCTTCTGCAGATATACTAAGTGATGCAAGTTTAACATGTCGTTAAAATACAAATTCCAACTCCCGCATTCCCTTTCTCTAACTCATATAGTAGTTTTTCTTGTACCAAAAAATAACAAATAAAATATTCAAATTTTAAGACATTAAGATATATATGGGGGACACTTTCTTCTTGCCAAAAAAAAAAGATATATATGGGGGACGACATACCTTATTGGCTATCCATCAACTTTTTATTCATTTGAATTGTTCATTTTAGGTAGTAACATAAAGAAAAATGTATGTTGTGAAGTTTTTTTTGTTTAGTAATATAGTAAAAAGGAACTTTTCCACAATATTTCCCTTTTATATATATATATGCACCATTGTAGTGGGAATCCAAGCATGGAAGGTATCAAAGGTATAATAGAAAAGATGAAAAAGCAAAGGCTAAAAAAAGGCCTAAAACTAAAAAGAGAAGGGAATATACATCAAAATCATCAAAAAGAAAACTAAAGAAAAAGATTATGGGTCAAAGCTGCTGTAAAGGTAACATATGTAGGACATATTATTCTCTTTTAACATCCTTTAGTGTCTCAATCTGTACTATAAAAGTCCCAAAACTGATTACTCCCCACACACTATAAAATATTACTCATATCTTCAGTCTTAGATCCCCACTCTTTCCCTGCCTTCTTCACTTTTACAAAATCCACCCACTAACTTGTGGGAACAAAAACTTATACAAAATTGACCCCTCCCTGTCCCTGACTCTCCTTCCCCCACCTTCTTCTCTCTCACTTCTTCTATCAATTTACTACCATTATTATTAGCTTGTCTTCCCTTTTTTGAGCTTTTTTTGGTACTTTTTTAATTTATTATATTAATATTATTGGGTTTTCCTTGGATCACATTGATTCAGCTATATAATATAGTATTGAATTCTTTAATAATTAAGCTCACGTCTACCACCTCTGTTTTTCCCTCTGTTTACTTGAAAGTTTGCTTCTTTGAATCAACTGAAGTAGTATCTTACATAGCTACATTGGGTTCTTATGGCGGAACAAGTTGGGTTTTTGCTTCTTGTTTTTGTGCTGTTTTGGTTCAATGCTGGTGTTTTAGCGTTTCAGCAACGACCCAAAATGAGTGATGTTGATCTGTCGGCATTGTCAGCTATCAAGGACAGCTTGACAGACATTCCTGGCTCCAGATTCTTCTCCTCTTGGGACTTCGCCGCACCGGATCCTTGCTCGACGTTCGCCGGCGTTACTTGCTCTTTTAACAACAGAGTCGTCATTCTCTCGCTCGGCACTGGCTTCTCCGACTCACCTGGTCTCGCCGGTTCACTTTCCCCTGCTTTGTACAACCTAACCGAGTTAACCCAACTCATCCTCTTCCCCGGTCTCGTCACCGGTCCCATTCCTCCTCAACTGGGTTCACTCACTAAACTCCGAGTCATTTCCTTAACCAACAACCGTTTAACAGGACCCATACCAACCTCCATTTCAGCTCTCCCATACTTACACACTCTCGATCTGAGCTCCAACCGACTCACCGGTACAATCCCACCGGGACTCACGAGGCTCCCGTCGTTGAAAGTTCTGATACTGAGTTCGAACGAGTTGAGCGGCGAGTTTCCGAAGCGAGTGTCGGCGGAGTTATTCCACTTGGATTTGAAGAAGAACAACATCAGTGGACCGTTGCTGGCCAGCTCGGTGCCGTCAACGCTCCGTTACTTGTCAGTGTCGGAGAACTCGATGTGGGGCCCACTCAACGGGCTTGAATCGTTATCCGAGTTAGTGTACCTCGACGTTAGCATGAACCAATTCAGTGGGCCCATCCCGGCCTCACTCTTCTTTAACCCGACCCTCTCTTCCTTGTTTCTGCAACGGAACAATTTATCGGGTGGGCTCCCTGCCGTCAACTCGGAGGGCCCCACCTTCCAACCATCCTACGGCGAGGGATCCATCGTCGACTTGAGCCATAACTTCCTCACGGGGGAAATAACTCCCGTCTTGGCCGGTGTCGAGACCCTTTTCTTGAATAACAACCATCTGATCGGAACGGTGCCGGGGGAGTACGTTAAGAGCGTGTACAGTGGAACCACCAGAACATTGTATTTGCAACATAATTTTTTGTCGGGATTCCCATTGCCTCGAGGCTTGGCATTGCCTGATACGGCGTCGTTGTGCTTGTCTTATAATTGCATGGTGCCGCCGGTGGGCCTATCAGCTTGCCCGGCCAGTGCGGGAAGCCAGCTGTCAAGGCCGGAATCGCAATGTTCAGTTTTCAGCCATCATAGATCTATGGACTGATTCCTTATACGTTTTCTTTATTACAAGCAATAGATTGTAGGTTTGTCACTACTATATGATTTTGTTTTTACTATTGTTACTAAGTAGTAATAGGGTTTTTACTTTTTTTTTTTTAAACCTAAATTATGTTGTATACTCATAGTAGGTTTTTGGAGTGTATACCATATAGGACAAGGGTAATGTTATTTGTACACTCAATTTATTCATCATTATACTTAACCCTTCTCATTAATTTAAGGATAAAATAATCATTATGTTTCTTTTATAAGAGAGGGATGATTATAGGTTGAATGAATTGAGTGTACAAATACAACATTATTATATGTATAATTTCATGTTTACATACATGTTTAGAGATGAGTGATAAAACCGTTAAAAAGACGGATTTTAGCCTATTTCGTTTTTATTATTATGATAAAGTTAAGATTGTTACCATTTGAGCTTTAAATAATATTAGTACTTTATCATCAGATCGCGTGATACAGGATCAATAACTCTATGTTACCATCTTCACTTATATATTGTACTAATAAATTACCGTGCCAACCGCCAAGATTAATGAATCAAATTTTGGGATGTTATTATCTTTATTGTCTCTCTTTAAAGTGTGTGGGAGGGATTACATTGTTTACATTAATGGTTTACGTGAAAGATGTGAATGAAGAAGGTGTGTAAATACATACATTTACAATGACGAAATAAATTGAAGTTTGTCACGATTGGAACAGTGAGATTTTTGTGAGTAGTAGTAATATGGACCACACGTGCTCTTTTTTGTCAACGCATGCGATCCCCACTCATCAATTCCCCTTAAATTTCCTCTCTGAGAACTGGGGTCTAAAACCAGCCAATACCCTCGCCCACCTCGCTTCATCATTCTTCTGTTTTCCTTTACGAATTGTTTGAATGCAAATTGAACAACAAAGCCTGCTGAGTTTATACTCATTTCTACTTATGATGAACACAAAAACTTGATCTATAGCGGGACAAGTTGTTCTTGGTTAATTTCATAAGTAACTATATATTTCGTCCACTGTCCATACAATGATTGCGGAATGTTTCTTGTAAAGTATTGGAAATATGGATTAATTATGGGGTGCCATTGAGTCCACCACATTTCCGAATTTTCACATCAGTCCCAAACATGATCAATGGAGTGGGTCACTATACATAGGGATCCACATTTATAATTCTTGTCAGAATTTCATAATTTGAATGTTGAAAAAACCAAGTTGACCTTGAACCGATGAGAGGTGTAGTTTCCGATTCGATCGGTCTAATCGGTTCAATTCAGTAAAAATGCCTTGATTAAAGTTTATGAAATGATGATTGAAAGTGCTTGATTGGATGAAGTGGTAAAAAACTTTAACATAAAGGATTAGTGTTTGAACTTAATTGTGTTTGATCGGATTTTCTCTAACAATGATAATTTATAAAATACTTTATATAATTAAGTTAGATGAGCGATCCCAAAAGTCGCATGATTTTTTAGTATGAGTAATAATATTGGTGGAACATATATCATTCAATTTGGTTCAAATGTTTAAATGAAACCGACAATAATTTAGTTCAAAATTGGTGAGAAAGGGAAAACAAGACAAACTATGAGTGATATAATACATGAGTGAGAGAGAGAAAGTGATAGAAGAGAAGAAAGGAATGGGGGACAAGAGGTATGCGGAGGGCCAGATAGCATGAAAACTTTGAAAGCATCCCTACATGTATTTGAGGAGGACAAATTGAGGGAGACATGTATTTTATATGCATTTCAAAAATGGAATGTGCTAAATGGTATGTGAATTTTCCGGCCAAAAAAAAAAGAATGGTATGTGAATTTCCAATAACTTAATTTGTCCGTGGCTGGGCCACGCTCGTGTTCACAAGCCTGACTCATATGGGCTGGATACCTTCCTCCAGCCACAATTCATTGAATTTGTGAATGTCAGGCCGAATTATTGTAGCCTATTAAAACTTTAAGAGGGTTTTCATGAGTTTGAGCCCAAGAATATGGTTAAGCCATCGAAAGCCATGGCCCATCCATGGCAAAGCTTTGAATTCAATCGACCCGAGCCCATTATAGCTTTCAAGAGTCCATACTCCATTGGCGATAGAAGTGATGCATATCATGATATGTATGCTGCGCATGCAAAATTACTAGACTTTTGCCCTTGGGTTACAAGATTAGGTTATCTAATCTTACATCTTTTTTTTTTGGTGCAAAAAAAAATCTTACATTTTTTTTAATTAAGGGTATTTCTAAACTCTAATTCGATACTAATCTTTCCTCAAAATCCAAGACTAATCTCTTTTAGACTTGAGACATGAAAGCTAAAGTCTTCGCCACAAGTACGCTATAGAGGAACCGAACTTATGTTCTTAACCTAATTCATTTCAAATTTTATACTATCATTTAGAGATTTTTGCATTAAACCCTCTCAAATCTCAATGATTAATTAGTCTATATATTGTGAATTTGTAAATTTGAGATTCGGATGGATGGTAATTTGCGGAGCAGAGGACCATGCATTGTATAGATTCATCTTTATTCTTTAGGCTCATCATCATTTCCCTTTTAGCTTTTAATAGTGAAGAAAAAAGACAGGTCCTCGCCACCCTTAGCCCCACGCATTTGATCCACTTTCTGATGAAATTTTCATCATTAGTCTTCCTCCATTGTCTCTTTGGGCTCTCATATAAAGAATTTTATATCAATTCACCAATTGATTTCTATGGTAATTAATTGGTGAATGAGATCGACAACCACACAAATGGGCAAAGCAACTCAAACAAGTTCTGAATTTCGTAAAAGTCTGAACAACTTGTCTAGTGGTCTTCAGAAGATATATGCTCTAAAAGCAGAGGAGACTAATCTGTTTGTTTCCATTCTTTTCTCTGGCCAAAGACAAGCCTATTTTACCTTGACTTTTGCATTTTTTTAGCTTATCATTGATTTCTCAATTGTCAAAATGTCAAATTCAACTCTTTAAAAAAAAACTAAAAGAAGCAAGATGCGTGGACTATTATTGAGCCTGATGAGTGCGCACTGCACCTTCAGAGTTCATCAGTAAGAGTTCAACATTCTATCTACAGTCGCTTATGCCACTGATTAGTAAAGATTTTCGTTCGAAAACAGTTGATAACATATTTTTTAATTCAATTATAATAAATTATTGATTTGATTGTACTTTTCTTTAATTCAAAAGACAAGAAAAAAAATTATGGTGTTTGTGGGAACATACGGCTGAAAGTAGCACAGTTTGTCACTAGAATTAACAAAGAGAAAATAACAATGATGGTCACCTCACTTCTGACATGTAAGGTGCATGGTAAAGTTCTGATCACTTTCAATGAATGAGATCAAACTTATAATTGGCAGCATTATGGATGTATAGAGTTAAAGTGGATATAAAAAGTTGAGAATGCACTCAACGACACATCTCTTTTGGGGCAAAGATTTGTTTGAATAGTCGGTGACTTTTGTTCTTTTCTTATTTGACTTTTAATTATTGTCCAAGGTTTTAGACAATGTGACCCCCATTCTTTATTTAGTCTTTCTTAATTCTTACAAGAAACTAAACCTCATTTCACAGTTCACACTTACGTTTCCACTATATATAGTGTTAGAATTTGCCATGAAAATAAGCTTAACTCAACCCTATAGGAAATAAACAAAAAGAAAGAAAAAGAATGTTCCATGCCAAGAAACCAACATTCAACACTTATGATCGAGTTTGTGGGGAAGGGGATTCTGGACTTGTCCTAACGACAGATCCCAAGCCTCGTCTCCGGTGGACTGTGGAGTTGCATGAACGTTTTGTGGAGGCTGTTTCTCAGCTTGGAGGACCTGACAGTGAGTAACCCCTCTTTCAGTGATCACTTTTTCTTGTTATTGTTTCAAGTATTCATATATGTTTGTTTTTATTTTTGTCTTTGAAATGCAGAGGCAACTCCAAAAACCATATTGAAAATCATGGGAGTTAAGGGTCTTACTCTTTACCATCTTAAAAGCCATCTTCAGGTATGTTTTCCTCTCTTGCAAGTCCTTATGTTTATGTCCATGTCTGCTGTTTTCTGATTTTTGGCTATCTTCAATTTTCAATTTTATAGAAATTCAGGCTTGGCAGACACCCACAAAGAGATTTCCATGACCAGTCAGTTAGGAACAGCAGGAAAGGTGGATTTACCTTCCAATTCTTCCAATTTGATTTCTGTTCTTCATATTGTTTTAGTAGAAAATTATCAGTTTTCCTTGACAATTTGTCACCTGCATATACTTTTGGCAGTTTCAGAGTTGGATTTCTCAAGAAATGATGCTATTGGTATAAGAGCTTGCTGTTTTAATGATCATCAGTATGTGAAATCAAAATCCCCTCCTTTTTGGTTAAAGAATTTTAAAATTCTATTAATTAAAAGTTTCTTTCTCTCTTGCCTGTTACATGACTAGAAATCAATTTTCAGGATTGTGCAACATACAGGAGAAGTTAGTTTGGAAATGGAATTAGGAAGTAGACTGAATGAAGAGTTAGAGGTAAGAAAGAAATAGTAGATGATTAAAAGACAAAAGTTTTGCATATTTGCATATGTATCACATTTATTTTTGCTAATGCTTATTTTGTTCACATAACAGCAGCAGGTTCAGAAACACCTTCAAATGAGGATTGATGCTCAAGGAAAATATATGCAGAAAATACTGGAAAAAGCAGAGGAAAATACCAGATATTTTGGTATTGAAAAGAATGGGAACATGGGAACCATGGAAACAATAGATTTTGCTTCCCAATTGAATTTTCCATCTCTAGAGGAATTGCACTACATACCAGCATCAGAAGCTACAACCATGGAAAAACAATGGAAGAACATTGAGAGTCCCATGGTTATTTGGTCTAATGATTTCCAGCCAGAAGATATTGTAAACGAAACTCCTGATTTTCATTCAGATGGAGGAGAATCTTTCCAAGATGACAACATTTGAGAATTTCTCACTACATTTTCTTCATATATACAAATTAAACTCATAAGGAGAGAGCTTCTCAAGAATATTTTAAGGCTACACACAAAAAAGGTGTTAGTCTGCTACTCTCAAAATGTACTAAACAAGACTTCGCCGTCGAATTTCATTCCTTGAATAACTTGACTTGATCCTGGATCTGGATCCTTAAAGATATTAACTTCTGCAATCAAATTGCCTGCAACCTGTTCTGTTTCAAGATAGTTAATATTTCTTTCCTAGTGTTAATCTTTGACAACAAAACAGAGTGAAAAGCTTAATGCAATCAGCTGAAGCTCAGTGGCATTAGGTCCAAAGTTGCATTATATTCATTACTCTCTCTTGTATCCAAAAAAACTAAACAAAGCCCATGGTTTAATGATTGGAGATAGCTAAACATGCCAGTGAGGTCAACTTTGGATGTTCTTGGATAACTGGCAAAGGTCAGCTTTGGATATTCTTGGATAACTCATGAATGTCTTTCTTCTTTTTTCTTTTTCATAGCAAGTCTCTGTCAAGCTAGTTGAAATATTGGAACCTATCAACTTGTGTTCAGGGTAATTTGTCCAAGATTCCAGCAAGTGCAGACAAAAGATATGAAACTTTAAGCACCCATTTGATACCTAACATGAGTATTTGCAACGCCGAAAGAAAGTTAGCACATTCTTTTTGAAGAACAAAACACTTTTCATATTTTGCTAGTTTCCATTTCTTAAGGCACACGGCTTCTACGTAAAGCATTGGACCACGGATTCTAATTTCTAAGCACACTGCAAACTACACAACAAAAGCTAGCTGCTTAACCTCTGCTTCATTTAACTACTTCGATACGAAACATATACTTAGCTTATATGAGATCAAATGAGGAATGAAATAAATTTGGCATTCAGTGGAATTTGTAAGAAGGAAATCAGATGTCATTTTTGTTAGTAGATATGGAGAAATTACATTAGCAGCAAAGCTAAAATGCAGTCACATTTATTGAGATGTTACATAGCCTATAATGGATATTACTACACAACAGTACAGCAGGCAGAAAATATCAGATGACTTGATATGTAACATTCCAGCCAGAGGCAGCAACTACTAGAGTGTTGTGTTGGAGTTGGAGATCCTTACCACCTTTAATGTGGTTGCCTAATTACCTCATTTATAAACAATTCGCCATTGATTTCAGCCTTGGAACTCTTTCTGTCCTTCAAAAACCAAACTGCAGCTTAGCTGTTAAGACTCATTCCTTCTGAACATTTTTTTAGGGGAAGAGTTTGCACAGGTATTATTATCCTTAACAGGGTGATCTCAAAACTAAACACATGGCATGACATGCACCTACTGCAACAGATAGCACATTATGAGGTCCCAAGACGTCATCCTCCATCAGAAAATTGACTTCGATAGGACTTGGTTGAACCTCTGGTAACCCAGGAACTCCCAGTTGAGAATCTTTTGCATTCCCCCACATGTACAACTTTCCATCATCTGTTTAGAGCCAATAAATCAGTAAAAGGAACCCATTTGATTTACTACACTGCAATAATCAGAAAACTGGAACAAAATGTAGATCAAAGTTTCTAATAGTAACATCTAACTGTAGATCATCCTCTCATGGTTTACAAGCTTGAAACCAAAACCATGGTCTATCAAATGCAAGATGTTCCCTAGAACACATACCGGTTATCGCTGCTGAAGTTGAACCTCCACAAGCAATATGGACAACACGCTTATCAGCCAAAGCTTCAATCATTACAGGGACTTTCTGATTTTCTATAGAAGAATGGCCCAACTGACCATGTGCACCATGGCCCCATGAAAGTACTTTACCTTCATCTGAAATATTAGAGCGGAAAAAACCAATCAATAGAGTATTAGAATAAAAGAAAAGACTTAAAAAGACCAACTCATGGCACTGCTTTTACCTGTTAAAGCAAGAGAATGATATCCACCACCCACTATCTGAATGATACGAGTACTTTCAAGGGTAGGAATTGGTTTTGGTTTCCAACCACCAACTTTATCACCTCTTCCAAGTTCATAGTTGGAATTTGCTGATGAAGACGTGAAATAAAAATTTTAGAAATATTGAAGGAAAAAGTCTGAGGAAGTCAATTATTCATGGAACTGGTGCAATGAAGTTGGTAAGACTGAAAAAAAAGGGTATATGCATAACAAAGTAAAACCGAGAAAATGCAAACACAAGGTAAGAAAGTAAATATTTATTAGCCCCACTAAACTAAGCTCTTTCATTCTTTCTCCCTCGGTAAGAAAAGCAGAATAATCAGCTCTCTTTCACTCTCTCTCCCATTGTTTTTCTTTATTTTTTGGCCTCCCTGTGTTTTTTTTTTTTTTCCTTTTTCTTTTTATATAATCTACTTTTCCTCTTCAATCACCTGTTATTTAGCTCTTTTTTTTTTAATGCTGATTACTGTCAGACACCTGATTACTTCTCTGTTCTTTCTGCTATTTCTGTTCCTTTTCTTCTTTCTCTTTTCTCCAGTTACAAACTGTTAAGAGTCCAACCCCTCAAGCCATTCATGTTCCAATTCAATAAGATTTGAGTATGCAATGATCACATTGTCTTTCCACACCTTCCCCCCAATTTCTACTATAATCCTAACTCTCATGTTGTTGAACCATTCCAATTAATCTACTTATAGATAATCACGTTGCCCGTCCACATGGGAGATTCTGTTATATGTTTGGCAAACAATGTAACATGTTTAAGTGAGTTTTGGAAGATATGCTACTGTCGTGCTTTAATCTATAATGTTGCTTACATGTTAATGTTTATCTTGGTATGGCATATATAGATCATATGGATTATCTTTCTAATCTACCTTTTGGAGCTGACAACTTCTTTAAAATAAAGAATAAACATATATTCATTATGTAAAATATAGAGACAAGAAGAAATATATTACCACCCCAGTTCCAAAGTTGTCCTTCCCCCGTCAATGCCATCGTGAAGAAACCACCACAGGAAACTGCAGCGATTGGACTGGGTAGTTCTTTCACTTTCGAAGGGATACTAAGTCCACCTCCTTCATTTGGGCCTCGACCAGGACCAAGGCCTAATCTACCATCCCCTTCCTCTCGGCCCCAAGTATATAAGTCACCTAATTCAATGGATATAGCTGGTATCAGAGATGGAATACACACACACACACATGAAGAAGAAGAGCTACAATGTTAGCATTTGCTATATTTCTGTGCATGCAGTAAAGATATATTGATTTTTCTAATCCACATTTTCATTCTGTTTGCCATCTTATTCTTCAAAGATTTTCGTATTGCTGTCGTTGACTTAACCTATAGACCCTCATTTCTGCAATATTAACAATTTTATCCAGGAAAAATAGGCTGCAGGGTATGTATTCAGGTTCTAAAATAGCAAATGCTAACATTTTCCTCTGTGACTATACTTCATTTCATTATCAGCTTTCCTAGATCCCAATCAGAAAGTACCCGGATACAGGGGAATGTATGTATTGAGCACATGCCAGATGTTACACTTACAGACAAATGTTCTATTCGATGATGAACAAAACAATGTTCCTGATGGGCTAAACAAATATTTAGATCACAAAGGGTCACAGAAAGCAAGCAGAGCATACATTGTCTGGCATTGGTGTTTGATAATTGATACTATATTGCATAGCATTACAAATCTCCAGGTTTGCAATATCTACTACTTATATTCCTGTACAATGAATAATAGAGAAAACAGGTATAGAAACTCATAATCTATTTTACGAGAAGTGACCATCAAGAAAACCTGACTCAGTGATGGCAGCAGTGTGTGTCCCACTAGTTGCAATATGACGTATGTTTTCACTCCAGTTGCCTTCTACCAATCTTGGGATCAGCTCTCTATGATAAACATGATGCCCAAGTGCACCAAAACCCCCATAACCCCTGCAAACTTCATTTTAATAAGAGAATATTTTCGCATTAGTGGTTTTGACCGAAAATAGTTTCAATCAAAGAGACCAACAGGAAGACATGGAATACTAAAGCATCAAATTCCCACTTTGACTATGACAATCTAGTCTAGACAAGTAATAATAGTCAGAGAATGTATGATCACTTGAGTCTTGACTATGACAATGTTGTACCTTTGATAATTTTACTAACCAAAATTATAAGTTTCTTTTTCTCTACCTATTGTCATTATAACTCCCCTCAATCCCATATTTCCTGTTCAGTGAACTTCATTCCTACAAACAGCAACACTGTAACTTCTAATTAAAAACTACTCTGCTTCCAGTTTGTACTATTTTTTCTCCTACTCTGAGCAGTGAACAATGAGCATGCAGCATGTTGACTTCAAATTTTCATTTAATGTTTTAATCTTAGTTTAAACATTCACCCAAAAGAGAATAAAACAAAGCAACTTTATTTTCATCAATTATATATCTAGAATAAGATTAGCATTTTAAGGTAAAGAGCAAAACAAAAGTAAAATGTAGGCAGACAGAGTACTGACCAAGTAAAAACCTCTCCTTGGGAAGTAAGTGCCACAGAGTGAATACCACCGAGAGCAACAGAGGAAACAGAATCCAAGTAAGGATTCAAAGTAGGCAAAAAGGAAGGATTTTCATGGCCAAAACCAAGACGACCTCCATCACCTTTACCCCACATCCAAAGCTTCCCATCCACAACCAAACCAGAATGGAACAACCCACAAGAAATCCCAACTGAATGCAAAGTTTTTTCCTTTTCGCTTTGGGTTTGATTGGGGTTAAAAATTTTACCGGGGGTTGGGGAGAGCGAAAAAGAAGCTGGCGGCAAGAGGAGATTGGCTACTGGAGATGGGTAGATTCTGATTTCTTCAATGCCACCGCCAAGTTGGCCTGATGCTCCTCTGCCCCATGAAAGAACTTGAAGTGTTACAGCTCCTTTTTGGGTGTCTTCGTTGATTTCAGGGCTTTTGTAAAGGAGAGGAACTTTGCCTTTGGTGGTTCCGGTGGCGGTGGCGGTACCGGTGCTGAATGAAGAAGAAAGGCGGCGGGAGAGAGAAGTTGAAAGGCGGTGACAATTGTGTGCCATCCTCTTTAGGTCCAGTTTACTGTTTACACTATTCATTCATTCACCCTTTATTTGACTTCAAACTTATGACTAAATTAATATCATTAGATTTTTTTTTTTCCTATCCACTGATCCCAATTCCCATCATATTGGTTTGGAGTTTGACCTAATTAATCCGAAGTTAATTTGAGTATTTGACCTTAATTAATCCAACGGTTATTATTATACTGTACAATATATGTTGGTCCAATCACAAAAAAATCAATTTTGCGATAATCCACCGTACAATAAATTTTAGTACAATTCTGATGAATTGGTATTTTTTTTTTGCCAGTGATGAATTGGTATTTATAACGCACTAGTCTTTACTTCTACGTGCGTTGCACGTGAGCCAAACTCGATAATCCGTCCAATCCAGCCGAACTCGATTTGATCAGAGAAATTAAACAACCGACGACCCGACAAACTTGTAATCCGAATGACACGTGAAATTAACCCGGATGACCCAAAGATACTATAAATTAAAATTATATTTTATTCAATAAAATCCACATTGTTATAATTTTAACCATTCTAAACTATAATTTATTCAATAATAATTATATTATTGTTATAATTTTTGATTAAATTTGCTAAACTTCATTATATGAACAATTATTATATATGAATAAATACTAAATAAGATTATCATTAGTAATTTATTTTTTACATAATGAATAAATAATAATAATTAATTAGTAATTTCTTGACAATTTTTCTATTAGGAAAGAACATAAATTTAGATATTATATTTAATATTTATTTGAACATACACCCCACTTCATACTTAATTACATATTTAATATTCAAAATTATTAATATATAAAGGGACACATGTCAACTCTTTAACCCGTATATGCAGTTTACTAAACTTAACCGATAGTGGATTGTAAAATAAATTGAATAATTAAGACATTAAATAAATTTAAGAATTAAATATTAAAAAATTCAAGACTGGCCCAATTGATCCGAGTCCTAGACCCGAAAAACCCAAAACCCGAATGATCAAGAACCCGAGTGACCTGAGGTCAAAACCCGAACCAGCATGACCCTAAACCCAGCAAACCCGAGACCCGAATGACCTGAACCAAGATGAGCCGAAACCCGAATGACCCGAGAAAATTAGCTGACACATTTGACCTGATCCAAGATGACCCGAACCTGAAATCCGTCCAACCCGCCCGATTGACTTTTTTTTTTGGCATTAACTCCTATAACTTTATAAGTCAAAGGAAATAATTGTATGTTACTCTTCTTTTTATTTTTAAAAATTTTAAATTCTTGTTATACACTCCACTACATTAAACTACCAATATGTACACTTCAAAAATAGAAAAATCAATCACAATAATTAAATTTTAAATAAATTTTTAACTTAATTAGTTTTAAAAAATATGAATAATTAATTATTAGGCACCTTCTTTTAACTTTTAAACTTGATAATAATACTTTTATTAGTTTATATTATAATTGAAATGGGTCCAAACTCCAAACCTACCAAAAAGCCTCCAATTTTTTAAAATTAAAATGGTAAAAATAAAATATTTATAAAAAATATTGAATTTAATTAAATAAAAATAGAGTTTTTAGTAGAATAACTGTAAAAGTTTATTTCTAAAGAAAATTATAAAATTTAAACAATTTTATTTAAGGAATATTTTTAAAAATTGTAATATATCT
>AWUE01016924.1:0-40937 GCA_001974825.2 Corchorus olitorius
TTTTTATTTGAGTAAAACTATAAAAGTATATTTAAAAATTCTAATATAAAAGTATAATTAAATAGTTATAAGGATATTAGATTTAATTAAATAAAAAATAGAGTTTTTAGTTGAGTAAAACTATAAAAGTTTAAACAATGGCATTTAAGAAATATATTTGAAAATAAGGGTATAATGGACAGATATATACGAAAAAATAAGGATATAATAGGTGATTCAAAAGTTTTACAAAAACTCGTACTTTTATATATAGTACTAGTTTTCACCTTCACGTGCATTGCACGTGGCTCAACATGTGTGAACAAGATATGTTTTTAAATAACTTTAAATAATAAAAAAATCAGAAATATTCAACTAAAACAAACAATTAAATAATAATGAATATTAATCAGAAGTGAAAGCATAATATATTATAAAAATACATGGAATCAATTTATGTAAAATGTTACATTTACATTCGTAAAATATTCAAATACTCAGGAGCTTTGTTCACCAAGACATTCAATTTTTCAACATTATGCCCTACATAAAAATAGATGTAATTTTTCGACATTATTCTCTACATAAAAAAAAACCATGCATTAGTAACACTGGATCTGAAGGGTACATTTTTCGCATATGATTAGAATGTGGCTCAAATTTTGGTGTATTCGAAGGACGGATCATTTTGGTTTGCTTGTGTTGGTTACGAAGATCAAATAAATTAGACATATGGTCATATAATATCCTTTGGTGAGGGTAGTTTTATATATATGAAATTATGAAATAATAATACTATTATTCCATTTGTTTTAATTTAATCAATAAGCCAAAGATGTGGGAAATTATTCAGGCTTTCAAAATTGAGAAGAACAATTCACCAAAAAAAAAAGAAGTTTGTAACCACCAAGAAAACTCCTTTTCAACTCAACAAAAGTATATCAAAATTGGTCAAATCTGATTCCTCCATTAGCCGATCATTTCCTACAAGGCTCGGATTGTTCACCAGCAGAGTGGGCAATATCTCTTTTAGATAACCTGATGAACATTCAAAAAAACATAAGTAATTGATCAATTATACCCAAGTCAAGTCTTTTTAATTTGAACTTAATTACCATAATAATGCTTCCTCATGTTTCGCCTATAATTTGGAAGAAAATAGAAAATCAAAATTCATGATGATTAGAAATCATGGGTGTTGTTGGTCCAATGCACAAACCAATAATATATATAGTTCTAATAATCAGTACTATATAATAAAAAGTAAATTATTACTTCAATTTGATCATCTAACCACAAACATGATTGAATCACAATAATAAACGGAATTCACCTAAACTCTTTCAACTCTGATGAGCACATCTAAACGCCTTTACCCAATCCAAATTGAATTTCACAGCAAGTTTGGAGATGGTCGATTCCATGATGGGCTAGACCTTCGAACCAAACCTGGGATGGGGCTTAAGGACCAAATCCGCATATTTGGGTGCTTTTAAAAAGCTGCCTCTGCGAATGACTCTGAGGATTTGCTTGTTGATTAAATTCTTCCAATTCTCTATGTTCGGAAGTAGTAACGGGAGGAGGCGGAGCTGAGTTGCTAGATCAATTTTACTTTGTATCCACGCAATTGGAATATTTCTCCTTGTTCCTTTACGTATTAAAAGGACCTTAATAGTCTAATTTCGTTAACATTTTCTGAAACAAAAATTAGAAAAACCAAAACTATTGCTCCAGATGCATTCATTAGAGCCCTGCAAAGGGAAAGCAACATAAGTTATACAACCTCATTGCTGAAATTATAATGAAAAATCATCAGCTTTAAATACTAACCGGCAGGAAGTGAAATTATGCCTCTAAAAGATCTTAGAAAACACTTCAGAAGGACCAAAAAAAACAAAAAATAAATAACTGCTAATGAAATTGTTGGCTAACCGTTCACGTCTAAAGCAACTATAAAGACAGACAAAAACTGGGCATAAAATTACCTAAAAAGAAAAAGGAAACATATAAAAATTGTTATCAAAACAAGAATGTGATTCAAACTGATTATATATGAAGGGAGAAAAGAAGAAAAAATCGAATACCCAGATCGAAAGGAGCGTGTTGGCTGCATCGGATATATGAGATTAATGAAGTAGCCTCGATAGGCAACCCAATATCCAAGCGTCCAACAATCTAGTCTAGAATAAAGATAACCAAAAAGACTACACCGGGAGGAATATGCGAGTCGTCTTCCTCTTTCTCCAAGGCACAATAAAGCATACAATTTATGCTTTCATCATCCATAATACGGTGATTAAATATAATACAGTAAATAATTTTCCCAAGCAAGTTAAGGCAAATTCCAAAACAAAAATAAAAACCATGATGCGATTAAAACAAAAACAAAAAAAACTGGGGGGCTCATATCTCAAGAAATTAGCTCCACTGCAGACTTAAAATTATAATTTGATGAACAAATTAATCAATAATTACTAATTAAACTAAAAAAAAATTTACGAAACAAAACAAAATCAGATTAGAGAGAAAAATAACTCACAAGGAAGAATATACAGTAGAGGAGGTATAGAGATGGGTTGAGAAACAATTTATAATTTATATATATAATATATATAAGAGATTTAATTTCATAAGAAGACAAAAGAATTGAGAAGTATAATGAATATAAAATTTCATAGAGCATTGAATAGAGTACTAGTCCGTTCGGCCTAATCAAATTAAAATTAAAAATATATAGATACGGTAATTGTGAATAATAAATATAAATAAACAATATACAAATCTAAATGGCAGTATAAAAATATATTTGATAAATAAGGATATAATAGGCGATTCAAAAATTTTACAGGTGAACGTACTTTTTAATATAATATAGATTAATTGTACGTAGATGATATACTAAGATTTTTGCAAAGTTCTTTAAACCCCAACTCACACAGTCACACTCACTCAACAACATACCAAAGCACAATTGGGAAGCAACAATTTTCCTACATAGCTCATAGCTGTATATTTTGTTTTAGAAAGTTGTTCTATTTAGGTAAGTTAGTCTATCTTTGCTTGGTAAGAGTATATGATTACTAGGGGAGTAATCGAGTCGAGCCGGGTTGAATAATGAGATACCCGAGCTCGAGCTCGACACAATTTCCCGAGCTCGATACTCGGCTCGAGTTCGCCCGAGCTCTGAATATAAAGCTAGAGCTCGACTCGAGACGGGTATCGAGCTACCCGAGCTCGACCCGATAAGCTCGATAATGACTAAAAAATTCGATTTTCAACCTTTTTAAGCTCGGACTCGTTGGAGCTCGAGCTCGAAAATGGTTTTGCTCCATTTTTTGAATAAATACTTTAAAAATCCAGAATAATAAAATCCACCACATCCACATACAATTACACCAAATGATAACCAATTCCATACCAATTACAAATGATAATCAATTCCATACCATTGAAATTGATTACCAATCATAATCCAATATTTTACGGAATCAATACAAGAAAAATAAAAAATCAGATTTTCTCTGAATTTCTTTATAGTAACTCGTATTGCAATTTGATATCAATGAAAATGGAAGCTGATGAGCAGCAGCAACAGCAAGAAAACGAGGGATCGGGGAAAAAGAATAAGAGAAAGGTGACGATAAGTTATGAAGGGTTGAAACCATATGGAATGTGCATCTTCGTGGGTGAATATATGCTCGGCAGGGTTTAACATAATCTCAAAGGCCTCGCTTAACAATGGCATGAGCGGTTACGTTCTTGCGGTTTATGGCTGTGCCTTGGGAACTCTCACCACTGCTCTTTTTGCACTCATTTTTGAAAGGTTCATTTCTATTTCTATTCCTAATTTTCTTTTGCTCTAATGTAGTAATTCTTTTTCGATGAGAATCCTATATATTATATGCCTATATTTGTCAAAATTGCAGAAAAAATGATAGCAAAATCAACATGGTAATCCTCAGAGATATATTCTTCCTAGGCGTCTTTGCGTAAGTTTAATTTACTCTTGTTTTAATTTTCAAGCTTTAATTTGGCCAATAGTTTTCTTTTCCCTGCAGAGTTTATGCCAAATTTTGGAGATTGATTGTTTAGGTTTTAGTGTACCTCAGAGTTGTGCTGGGAAGGACATTGTTCTATGTAGGGCTAAAACACACATCGGCAACTGCTGCAGCTATGCCCTGCCCAACTTACTTCCATCTATGACCTTTATATTAGCAGTTTTATGCAGGTAGAATTTGCCAATTAATAACTAGTTTAGCTGAAATGAAATCTTTGTTGCACAATTCTTCTGTATTTATAAGTCAATTATATTAACTATTAAGCAAGCTTTTGTTGGGTTAATTAAACTTAAAATAATAAGCAGGAAGGATGGAGGCGTTAGACATCGGTAAGCATAGTGCCCAAGCAAAGGTTGGAGGCACCCTTGTTGCCTTACCTGGTGCTACATTAATGATACTCTACAAGGGTCCTGCTGTGTTTTCACCACACTTTTCTGCAATTCCCTCCCATCAATCTAAATTTCCTCATCATCAAATTTGCCTTTAAACAAGGCCTGGGTTATAGGCTCTTTCCTCATCTTGATTTCCTACATTTCTGGATCAGCCTTTTTTGTTTTACAGGTGATTGCTTCATGAATTGACTCTATATCATAGGAGCAATCCAGTTCACATGCATGAATCTCATTCTTGAATTGTTGTGTCCTCAATGTACATATATATAACAAAGTAGTACCATACAGTTCCAGAATTTGAAACCTGAATTAAGCAATGACTTGTAATCCTGAGATCCATTTACACTGTTGTAAAACTTGCATATATAAATAAAATTATTCATCATGGACATAGATTCAGTATCTAATCGTTTTCCCTTTCTCTGTAATTATTATTTTCATTAATGACTAATATAAATATTGATGCAGGCTCTAACAGTGAAGAAGCACCCAGCTCCAATAACTCTAACAGCATTAACATGCTTATCAGGGACTATTCTTTCAGCAATTATGGCAGCTGCTTTAGATCATAAAGCTTCATCCTGGAGACTGTCTTGGGACATCAATCTTATTGCTGTCCTTTACACTGTAAGCTTTATAAACTAATGAAATGAAGAGTCATCATCATCTTCACCTTTTAAGCTAATCAATATGAGATTATATATTGCAGGGGATTGTGGTATATGGACTTGTATTTTATCTTCAAATATTAGTGGCACAATCAAAAGGTGCAGTTTTTATGACAGCATTTCGGCCATCGGGGACAGTTTTTACCATCCTAATGGGACTGCTTATTCTGGGAGATGCACTGTTTCTAGGAAGGTAGCCATTAATGCTTTCATTTTAGAGGTTTTTATGGACAAAAATCACTTCTGAAATGAAATATTTCTACAATAGACTTAAAAAATGCATAAAGTAGACTAGTTAGCACTAAATTAAACTCTTTATTTAGATTAATACTGAAAGCACTATTAGAATCACTTGCTATCATGTATGTATTGTACTTGAAGTAAATAGTATTTTACCTTCTCATTTACTGATGCTGTGCCTCTATTTTTCATATAGTATTGTGGGAGCTCTACTCATAGTTATTGGTTTGTATTTAACTTTGTGGGGGAAGGAGAAAGAGAAGGAAAAGAAGGTGCTGGAGGTTGCTGCTATACCTACTCAATCTCAATGAATTCAAGTTAGATTGGAAAAATGAAAGACAAGACAGGAATTAATGTTTCATAGTACTAGTAAATTAAGAACTAGTTACATTATGTGTAGTTAAATTAATGTTGTTTAATGTATATATAATAATCTCATTGACAAAGCCTTAAACTAACTTTCAGAAACAGAGTGAAGGAGACTCCAAACTGTGCAAGATAATTAGCAAATGAGTTAATGCTTCACCATAAAACCTGCAAGAATAAGCCTGATGAGGTGCTATGCAGAGTATTGGAGAGATCCCATTTAACAAAAGAAGGAGAGCAGCATGAGAATCGGATTCAGCAACCAACAATAAAGCTTTTCAAATTTTTTTTTAATAGCAATATGCAGATTAAACCCTAAGGCTCACAGTTGAGCACAGAAACAGAGAATATAATCAAAGACCAATGCATGTGTGCCTGCAAAAACCCACAATCCAATTAGCACAATATTCCTTACCTTTAGATACATTGAAGATTTGGGTTGCTAATTATGATTGGAATCTGTTCAGTTATCTTGCCTAGCTAAATATGGATTATAAATGCCCCATAGAACCAATATCTGAAGACTGAATATTATTCTTTTATATTTAAGAATTAAAAGAATCGAATTTGATCCAAAGATCTATCACAAAAACGTTAAAATGATAATGTAGTGGAAACTGATGTAAACAAAGAAGACACTTTTAGTAGGTGTAAATGGAGTAAGGGCCCCATATGATACTGCCTGTTATAAAAATGTTAATTGGCACCTTAGTCATGAGCCATTTGACACATCCCACTATTATTCAATTATTATCAGAATTACTGCAGCAGAGAAAGGGAGAAAGATCATAAGTGTCAGAATGTTAACATCATCAATGGAAATGGAAGCTGATGAGCAGCAGCAAGAAAAGGAGGGAATATCAGGGGGAAATAGAAAGAGGAAGGTGCTGCTGCTGATGAGTTGGTTGAAACCCTATGCAATCTGCATATTGTTGGGGATATGCTCGGCAGGGTTCAACGTAATCTCAAAGGTATCTCTTGACACTGGCATGAGCAGTTACGTGCTTGTAGTTTATGGCTGCATCATTGGAACTTTCACCACTGCTCTATTTGCACTGCTTTTTGAAAGGTTCATTTCCTATTTCTTCTGCCTTCTTTTTTTTTTTCTGCATTTTGAAGAAAAAATGAAAACTTATTAACAGAACAGAACAAATTATAATGAATTATTGCCTATTGCAGAAAAAAAGAGAGTATTAAAATCAGCATGGTAATGCTGAAAGACGTATTCCTCCTGGGTGTCTTGGGGTAAGTTAATAAGTTCCACTGCTTATTCCTGGGCTGGTCTAAATATATGAATTAAGCAATTGTTCTATATAAGACTATAACATAATTTCACCTCTCCCTCATCAGAATTGTGGTGGCAAGGACATCGTTTTATCTAGGGCTAAAACACACATCGCCAACCGCGGCAGCTGCCCTGGCCAACTTACTTCCATCTATGACCTTTATATTAGCAGTTTTATACAGGTAAATTTTGCCAATTGCTAACAAAGTTATGCTCTTGCACAATTTCTTCTAATTATCATATCAGACAATAATAAGCAAGCTTTTTGTTGGGTTGAAATGATTATAAGCAGGATGGAGCCCTTAGACATGAGCAAACGTAGTGCCCAAGCAAAGGTTGGAGGCACCCTTGTTGCCTTAGCTGGTGCTACAATCATGATACTCTACAAGGGTCGTGTCGTGTTTTCACCACACTTTTCTGCAATTCCATCGCATCACTCTAAAACTTCAAATTTGGCATTAAACAAGGATTGGGTTATAGGTTCTCTCCTCATCATGCTTGCCTACCTTTCGGCAGCAGCATTTTTTCTTTTACAGGTGATTGTTCATGTATAATAAATGAGATTCAATATCCATTTTTCCCCTTTAATTGAATTAGTTAAAGATTACTACCTATTTTGGTCTTTGAATTATTAACAGATTGTAATAATAATGAATGTGCAGAGTACGACAGGGAAGAAGTATCCAGCTCCAATGACTCTAACATCATTAACATGCTTATCAGGGACTATAGTTTCAACAATCATTGCAGCTGCTTTAGATCATAAAGCTTCATCATGGAGACTTTCTTGGGACATAAATCTTGTTGCTGTCCTTTACACTGTAAGCTTTTTAAACTAAGGTTGTGTTTGGGGTTACGATGAGATTAGATGATAGTTTGTGGATAAAAGTATTGTACCGATTGAACAATATTTTTATACACAAACCATCATCTTTCCCATGCATCCAACCCCTAAACACGATCTAATTGTACAGATAATCATCATTATCTTCTTCCTCTTCTTATTTCCATGTATATATCTAATAAAGCTAATCAATATGAGATTATTGCAGGGGATTGTGATATATGGACTTACACTTTATCTTCAATTATCAGTGGCAAAAACAAAAGGTGCAGTTTTTTTGACAGCCTTTCGACCTTTGACGACAGTTTTCACCATCCTAATGGGATTACTTATTTTGGGAGATGCATTGTTTCTGGGAAGGTACCCACATTTCATTTTAGAGGTTTTATGGACAAAATCACTTCCTTATAAAGTGAAAAATATTTCTAAACAAAGAAGATCCTTAAAAAATGCAACAAGTACACTAGTTAAGCACCAAACAAAACGATTTATTATTGCATCCAAGTAATACTGGGAAATCAATTAGAATTAAGTATAAGATAATATTTCTTGTAAGTATATATCTAACTTTTACCTTTTCATGGACTGATATTCTCTATTAACTCATCTCTTTTTGATAGCATTGTGGGAGCTCTACTCATAATTATTGGTCTGTATTTAACTTTGTGGGGAAAGGAGAAAGAGAAGGAAAAGAAGGTGCTGGAGGTTACAAATTGCAATGCCTAGTCAATCTCAACTCAATGGGTTCAAATCATATCAGAAAAGTGAGAGACAAGACAAGAATTACTATATATATAGTACATTAAGAACATGGGGAGTTATAATTAATGTTGCTTGATGTAATATCTAATCTCATCAGAGCCTTACACTAACTTTCAAGTTCAATTAAAATGTATCATCAGTTCAGGAGACTCCACAATAAAAGCAGGAATTAACGAGTCTCGCTTGCTAATGCTACCAAAAAGAAGAGTATATTATAGACCCCATTTAACAAAAGGAGAGCAGTATGAGAATCAGATTCAGCAACAATATGTAGAAACTAGAAACCTACAATCCAATTACCCCAATATTCCTAAACTTCTAATACATATATACAGTAGCACACACATGTATCCAAATCTGTTCAACGATTTACGACTAATCTTGCCCGAGCCAGGTCAGTCTATCATGGGGTAAAGCCTCCCAACAATGATTTTACCATTCATAAAGCGCTTGAGAGAAACAAGTGTCAAGCCACTCGAACCAGCCAATTGTTGATAAGATTTGTACTACAACTATATTAAATTAGGCATGTGTTAGAAAATATGATATTATTCCCATATATATCAGCATATACTTCATTAGGCATTATTAATTATAGTAATAGAGATAATTGAGTAAGTGGTCCAATATAATGCGAGTATTGAGCGATACTTGTTGTTATAAAATTGTTTCATTGGCTCCTGAGTCATGAGCCATTAATTTGTCAACATTGCATTATTATTATTACTACTGCAGCAGAGAAAGGGAGAAAGATCATAGAATTATAAGATCCATCGCATTGCATCGGATGTCAACATCACTGAAAATGGAAGCTGATCATGAACAGAAGCAGCAGCAAGAAAAGGAGGGAGAATCAGGAAGAAAGATGAAGGTGATGAATTGGTTGAAACCCTATGCAATCTGCATATTCTTGAACATATGCTCGGCAGGGCTCAACATAATCTCAAAGGCGTCTCTTAACAATGGTATGAGCAGTTACGTGCTTGTAGTTTATGGCTGTATCGTTGGAACCCTCACCACTGCTTTTTTTGCATTGCTTTTTGAAAGGTTCATTAATTTCCTATTTTTCTTTTTTCCTTCTAATTAATCTTTGTGTGTTTCCAAGACAGAACAAATTATAATGAATATTATTATTGCCCTATTGCAGAAAAAATTATAGAAAAATCAGTATGGTAATCCTCAGAGATATATTCTTCCTGGCTATCTTTGGGTAAGTCTCTGCTTTTCTGGCCTGGTCTAAATAATATGAATTAATTATATAAAAGTAGGATTGCATGCTTGCGCTGTAGTATCTTCTTATTAGGGGTAATAGTGCATTACCTAAATTTTACTCCATCCCTAGGTAATTCATCAAAATAAAGCTAATATTCTACTCCTTCATCTCTAGATAATTCATCAAAATAAAGTTAATATTAATCGTTGTTTGAAATGTATGTTGATTATCTAAAAAACATAGTACGCTGCGGTCATTTTTTAATTTTGATTGCAATTGTTAAATTAATAGACTCGGGTAGGTGGAAGAATTTGGCTTCTGCATAATTTTTTGTAGTCAAGAAGTATGTATAGTTGTCGTAGGAAAATTAACTTAGTTCAGAGCATTTGCATGAGTATATGTAATTTACAAAATGCATCACAAAATGATTGTACTTAGCATTGGCTAACTGTGCTTTTGGAAATGTGGAAATATACTAAACATAAGCAACTAATGAAAATCTCAATGAAAAGGAAGTCGAATGATAAATAAAAAAAAAAAACTTTTTGTAAAACAAAAGAGGGTTTTGGAAAATGTTGCGGTGAGAAGTGAAAGTTCTCATTTTAGGTTATGTTATCCTAAGGCACTGCTAAATTAAATGGAAGGATCTTATCAACGTCCACCTGAAAATTTTAGGAAACAAAACGGAGTCCATGTGAAACCAATTCAGAGAGATGTTAGGGAAGAAGAAACCACCCAAATAGAAATGAACACAAAAGGAAAACAGAACTGGAATGTCAATAGTTTACCCATGAATCAACCATTAATTATTGCAGATACATTTATAGCACCAATGCTTTGAAATTCCGACAGAGGAGTTGAACCGGTAAATCCTAATATCCACATAGAATTAATATGTAATTAGAACACACTTAATCATAAATATAAAAAATAGTACATTACACAAAAGGGCAGCAGGAAAAGTAAGGGAGGAAATTCATCGAGCGTCTTTTTAGTCACCCGAAAAGTGCGAAATGACTAAAAAAAGCCAAGAGAAGGCACCACATTAATTCTCAATTTGACCTTTAACTAATTCACCTAGTCACTAAAAATAATATAAAGTATATATATTCCACCATAAATCCTGAGAGCTACTAATTAAACAGTAAGTAAAAGGGAAATTATTACTTGTATTATAAGTTTATAACACAATTTCACCTGATCTTTTTCCCATCAGAACTGTGCTGGCAAGGACACCATTTTATTTAGGGCTAAAGGACACATCGCCAACTGCTGCAGCTGCCCTGGCCAACTTACTTCCATCCATAACCTTTATATTAGCAGTTTTATGCAGGTAAAAATCGCCAATTGATCATAACAAGTTAATTGCTGAAATCTTACTTGCACAAGTTTTAAGCAAGCTTTTGTTGGGTTAAACTTAAAATTATACTAATTAATGAGCAGGATGGAGGCGTTAGACATCGGTAAGCGTAGCGCGCAAGCAAAGGTTGGAGGCACCCTTGTTGCCTTGGCTGGTGCTACACTTATGATACTCTACAAGGGCTCTGTTGTGTTTTCACCACACTTTTCTGCAATTCCATCACATCACTCTAAGACTTCTTCACCATCAAAAGTGTCATCAAATAATAGGATTGGGTTAAAGGCTCTCTTTTCATCCTTGTTGCCTACGTTTCTGGAGCTGCATATTATATTTTACAGGTTATCATTCATATAATATATCTTTTGAGTTTTTGACCAAACCATTGTGATTTATAAAATAATTTCCAAACCATTGTATTTTTAAAACTAATTCTCATTCCCTTGTATTTCGTGCCACATCCCCACCATATCTTGCCACATCATATTTTTCATTTCTTAAAATCAAATACATAAATAAATAAATAAACGTTAACCTACGTTAGTCTAAACCACGTTAATTATTCTCTAATTTTTTTCACATCATCGCCTCGCCGATTCTTTTTCGTCTCTCCATCAAATCCCTGTCACACTTTGGCTCCCACAAAATCAAAATCTACCAATTCAGGTACTTCACCTTTAATCACTCTTTTTTAACTATTCAATTTTTTACCAGATTATTTAGTATAATTATTTAGATTTTCTAGAATTCTTCTACTGTTGCTGTTTGTTCTTTCATTTTTTGCATATATAAAACGTCAAGTCTTCCTTCCAATGGCAGCAAGAAATATTGGTTCTCAACTTGTGCATAAATATCCTATTTTTATAACCAAATTAAGCAACAAGTTAAGTACCTAGAAATATACTACCAGATAAATATTTTAACAAATCAAAGTTACTTATTTGATATCGAAGACTGCAGCAGACGTGTGTGTGCTACACTAAAGAAAAATCATGTTATATGGTTTTCATCTAAGAATAGATTTTAATTAGTTTAAATCGGATCCTATATTTTTATATTAATTTTCATTAATGGGTTATTGTAATTGTTTCATTGTAGAGACATGGGCAAGAAAGAGAAAGATATCACCATACTCTGTTATTGGAATGGAAACATTGTTGAAGGGCTAGAAGGTTTGTGTTATGATCAACCTCCTAACAAAGCTATTAAAGTCAAGTTAGGGTTAAATTATGAATTGTTGCTGAATAAGATGTATTCTATTACATCTTTGGATAAACAACAATTTAGGATCAAAATGACTTGTAGATATCCATCTGTGGTTGGACCAGTTCTGAAGTATATAGCTATTCCTATAAAAGATGATGATGATGTGGATATAATGTTCGATGCTCTTACCAAGCATGATGAGCTAAGTAACATTGATTTGTACTTGGAAACCGAAATTCTTTCAAGTGATATTGGATATGCTAGCAACCAAGGTGAAATTAATTCGGGAGTATCTCATTATCAGAATAGGTAACTTTTTTCAATATTTAATATGTATCACTTATACAAAACTTTTTAATTGTTTAGTTTTTATGTTATTTGTGATTATATATATGGCTGATTAATTAAATTACAAATTTTTCTTTTTCAAATAGGAATGAAATGGATGTCGATAATGTTGGTGGATCTATTGATTGGGATGCAGTGCCATCTATGACTAATGCAGAAGATACTAATTATTTGTCTCAGAATGCTATGATGAATAATAATATGCTAGATGAAGATGATATCAATGAGGAACTGGATTTTGGGAATATGCTAGACGAAGAGGAAGATCGAGAAGATAGCTTTGGTGGTAATGATACTGCTCAATTGAGGATGCCTTCACAGGATGCAATAGAGGAAGAGCATGAGACGATACCAAATTCCCATGACCAGACTTTGCATGAGGTACCTAGTTCAAGTTTTACCAACTTGGAAGGGGTAGATAATGCGATGGTAAGCAGTTGGTTACTTGAACCAAATGGAAATCACTACAGTCCAGATCAAGAATTATGCAAGGGCCTTGTTTTCAAGAATAAAGAGCATGTTATTAAAGCAGTGAAGTTGTATTCAATTAAAAGAAATTAACAATATGAAGTTGTGGAAACTTGTCCAACTATTTGGAGATTGAGGTGTAAAAAATATTTGGAGTTTGGATGTGGTTGGAAATTACGTGCATGCAAGCGCAGTACCCATGGGCTCTTTGAAATCACACAGTATGGTAGTCCACATAGTTGTTTGAATTCTAGACTTAGTCAAGATCATCCCCATATAGATTCAAGCTTGATTGCTAATGAAGTGAAACATCTTGTTAAGGAGCAACCGTCCATCACAGTGTCAGCTTTAAGAGCAGAAATAACTAAAACATTGAACTACACTGTTTCTTATAAGAAAGTGTGGAAGGGGATGCAAAAGGCAATTGAGCAAGTTTTTGGTGATTGGGATTACTCATATAGTGTCTTACCTAAGTTTATGGCTGCACTTCAACATTATAATCAAGGCACTATTGTAGAATGGTGTACAGAACGCTTGACAGGCACAGATGAGGTTACTTTTCGGCGTGTCTTTGGGCTTTTGCTCCATCTATTGAAGGATTTAAGTATTGTCGTCCAGTTATGAGCATCGACGCTACCCACTTGTATGGAAAATATGAAGGTAAGATGATGATAGCGATGGGAGCTGATGGGAATAATCAAATATTGCCACTTGCATTTGCCATTGTCGAGAAAGAAAATTTTAGTTGTTGGCGTTGGTTTCTTCATCATGTTAAAGATCATGTTGTGAAAGAACGCCAAGGTATTTGCTTGATATCTGCTCGACACAACGGCATTTTGAAGGCAGTTAACGAGAGTGGATCGCCATGGCTAGAGCCATATGGTTTTCATCGTTATTGTTTAAGGCACTTCATTAGTAATTTTAATAAAAAGTTCCATGACAAACATCTTAGCTTATCGAGCTGGATGTCAAAATCAAATTCGAAAATTCTATGCTATAATGGATGAGATTGGGAAGATCAATTCAGGGGCTCGCAAATGGTTAGAAAAACACCGACTTGTTAGATGGGCACTTTCACATGATGGTGGTAGGCGCTATGGAATCATGACCACAAATTTGTCTGAGATTTTTAATAGTGTCTTAAAAGGAGCTAGATATCTTCCTATTACTGCATGTGTTCAGCTTACCTTTTATAGATTGGTTAATTACTTTGATGTTAGGCGAGCGTTGGGTATTAGTGCTCAGAATAAAGGTGAGTTGTACACTCCACATGTTGTCTCAAAACAAGCAGCTTTGATGTTGAAGGCTACTGCTCATACTCTTAGATCATTTGATAGGAGTAAAGGGCTATTTGAAGTGGTGACACAGAAAGGTAGAAGTGTTCAAGTTGTTAATTTGGAGAAAGGTAATTGCTCATGTGGTAAATGGGAGATCAACAAATACCCATGTTCCCATGTTTTAAGTGTATGTGGGAATCTTTCGTTAAATAGTTGGCAATTTGTTGAGAAGTATTATTCAATTGCAGAGTATTGCATGACTTGGGCTCCTGAGTTTTTTCCTCTTCATCATGAAGCATATTGGCCTGAGCCTACATTCAAGTTGATTCCAGATTATACTCTTAAGCGTTCGGACAGAGGTCGACCACGTTCAACAAGGCTTCGGAATGAGATGGATATCAAGGAAGGACGTGCAACGATTCGCGGTGGACTTTGTAAAGCACAAGGTCACAATAGAAGGAAATGTCCAAGTAAACCTCGAAAAGTGAATTAAATCTATTATGTAAGTTAAACAAATTTTTTCTTTATTTTTACTCTCGGGATTCCTAACTAGCTAATTTCATCATGTCAAAACCTTTTACAATTGAGTATATTTGAACTGTAATTTACGACTTTTGAAATGGACTATTTACTTTTGATTATAGGTGGAGCATGGAGATGCTGTGAAGGGCCAGATCGTTGTTTTCAATTGGCAGAACATTGCCATATGAGATGGTGACTTTGGAGTCAATGCTATTGGGATTTTTTAAATAGTTATGTAAAGATCAGTATGTACTCAAGTGACTTGGTTATTCATTTTTCCACTTTTCACCTTCATTACTTGGGTTTTTATATTGAAATATAATGAGTTTTGTGAACATTGTTTAAAGCCGATCATTGTGTCTCACGTTTGACTTTTGATGGTATGCATTGTTCAATTCGAAACTTGTTTTGTTTAAGAACATTATAGGCCTCAATAGATGATAAAAATATTCAACTTACATCTCTGAAGTAAACAAAGTATTTGTCACTACCATTTGCAGATTACAAAGATCTGAACTAAAGAAAACATAACCTCCTATATATCACAAAACCTTCCATCATCAATCTATACATTGTAATCCACCCTTCCTCTAAACTATGACAGTAATACAATTCCCATGGTCAAAGAATCCCCTTTCCCTTTAAAAATCTAATGGCAAAAGAAAAGAAAATGAAATTATTGCCCCACCACACTTGGAGAATCTCGAGCCTCAGGCTTTGGCAGAATGTGACTGATATTCGCAGCAACAGAATATAGCCAACAGCATCAAGATGTATCCAATAAGAACTTGGTAGACATATGGTGACAACACATGTTTTATACTTAAACCTTTCAAAGATTGATTCACATGTCCTCGGCTACCTTCAAGAATGCAACACAAATATTAGCAGGTAGAAGTTCTGTTGATTATAGAACAACAGATAAATACAATTTGAAAGTATCTAAGCAAAGAGAAAGAAAGCCTAGTGACAAACCAATACTCCCACTGCTTCATCTCACTTTACTTTTAAATCTAATTAACATTGTTGTTAAGGCAAGAATCAAAAAGCTTTCCAGTTAATTCCATACGGACAAACTACAACCCCAACCAATATAATACTAGTACTTACCAGCAACTTAAGTTTGTCAAAAAGCTTGGCGTTTTATATTGAATCTTCTTTTCTTTAGATGCAAAAAATGAAAGAACAAAAATACTACTAATTTGTAGTCACCAAATGGCTTTGTATCAATTCTCAATTGGCTGTTGAATGCATAGACATCCAACAACCCTCATTCGCATTCACAATTTATCCAAAAAAAAAAAAGGAACAAACAGCAGCAGCAGAGGAATTCTAGAAAATCTAAATAATTACTCAATAATCTGGTACCAAGTCTCCAAGTCCAGTATATACCGAAATAATCATCAAAATTGACTTAAAAAATTGAATAGTTAAAAAAGAGTGATTATAGGTGAAGTACCTGAATTGGCAGATTTTGAGGGAGCCAAAGTGTGACAGGGATTTGATGGAGAGACGAAAAAGAATTGGCGAGGCGATGACGTGAAAATAATTAGAGAATAATTAACGTGGTTTAGATTAACGTAGGTTAACGTTTATTTATTTATTTATTTGATTTTAAGAAATGAAAAATATAATGTGGCAAGATATGGTGGGGATGTGGCAAAAAATACAAGGGAATGAGAATTAATTTTAAAAATACAATGGTTTGGGAATTATTTTTATAAACCACAATAATTTGGTAAAAACTCCACTTTTCCCCTTTGATTGAATTAATTAAGGTTTAATACTTGACCTTTAAATACAACATCTACTTGGGACTTTCACATCATCAAATTTTGATTTCCTTTGACAAATATAAACGTGATCACAAGACTATATATATATGTTTCAATTTCTGAGTAGTTTTAATTCATTAACGAGTATTAATATTAATTAACTGATGTGCAGACTATGACAATGAAGAAGTATCCAGCTCCAATAACTATAACAGCATTAACATGCTTATTAGGGACTATACTTTCAGCAATTATAGCAGCTGCTTTAGATCGTAAAGCTTCATCATGGAGACTGTCTTGGGACATGAATCTTGTTGCTGTCCTTTACACTGTAAGCTTTATAAACTTATAAATATATATATATATATATATATATATATATGTAGAATCATCATTTCTTCTCCTTTCCATGTAATGATCGATCTAATAAGCTAATCAAATATAATGAGATTATTGCAGGGGATTGTGATGTATGGACTTGCAATGTATCTTCAATTATTAGTGGCAAAATCAAAAGGTGCAGTTTTCGTGACAGCCTTCAAACCTTTGGGCACTGTTATTATACCATCATAATGGGACTATTTATTTTGGAAGGTATACTTAAGTTTATTTGAAAATTACCAATATTTTGCACAAAAAAAATAGTTTTTTAATTTCGTCTATTTTTCTATAGCTTTGTGGGAGCTGCACTCATCGTTGTTGGTTTGTACTTAACTTTATGGGGAAAGGAGAAGGAGAAAGAAAAGAAAGTGCTGGAAATTGCAATACCTACTCAATCTCATCAACGCATTCAAATTGGATCAGACAAGTAAATGTTGAACTAGTAGTATTTTTTTTTTTCTTTCTTGGGGAGTAATGAATCATGATCTTAGTATCCACTTTTAAAAAATGACTATACAAGCATACGATTCCCATCCACTTTTATTTTGATGGCCCTCCTCCAATGAGCTGTTGTATATTGTAAAATGCTCTAAATAAGTTATCTGATTTATGGTGTATTGATTTGAATAAGAGGAGGGTTACACACGGTGTAAGTTACATCATTTTTTTCTTTCTTATATTTTTTTTTAGAATTTAGATTTATTCAATACGATCTTTAGATTTTTAATTCTTATCACATAGTATGTTAAATCTCAAGTTAATTGAAGATATTTAACTATATGTTTGATGCATAATCTTTTCCACCGTTAAATATATATTGAAAATATTGAAAAATGTTGGATTTCCGATCGATATGACAAAAATATCAGACCGACTTGAAATTTTACGTCCATGATCCATTCAATAAGAGTATTAAATCCAACGATTGAATTTTAATACTAATTTTCACTTCCATGTGCGTTGCACGTTACCCATTGTGTTTAAATTAAAAAAAAATAATAATGAAACTAATTATAAGTAAAGCGGTCAAAACTTGATAACACATCCAACTGACCGAATCCGATTTGATCCAAACCTGATAAACCCATAACCCGAATGGTCCAAGAATATTATAAACTAAAATTATATTTTATTCAATAAAATTCAAATTGTTATAATTTTGTCATTCTAAATTATCATTTATTCAATAAAATTTATATTATTGTTATAATTTTATTAAATTTGCTAAACTTTATGAATATAAGTATTAAATCAGTTCTAGAAATAATTTATGATAAATTTATAATTAGTAATTTTTTTTACATAATGAATAAATAATAATAGTTAATTAGTAATTTCTTGACAATTTTTTTATTAGGTTTAACTACCGTACTAATAATCTCACCGGTAAGAGTTGTAATTTTATTTTCATTTTTATTGATACTTAAATTATTAATTAATTTATGATTTTAATTGATGTAATGAAAGAACATAAATTTGGATATTATATAACCAATATTTATTTGAACACATACTCCTACTTCATAATTAATTTTTAATATTCAAAATTAATATATAAAGGGACATATGTCAACGTATATGTAGTTTGCTAAACTTCATCGGTAGTCGAATGTAAAATAAATCAAGTAATAAAGATATTAAATAAATTTAAGAATTAAACATTAAAAAATTCAAGGCTGACCCAATTGATCCGAGTCATAAAGCCGAAAAACCCAAAACCCGAGTGACCTGAAGCCAAAACTCGAACCCGTCTGACCCTAGACTCGAGACCCGGATGACCTGAACCTAGAAGATCCGAAATCCGAATGACCCGAGAAAATTAACTAACTCATTTGAGCTAAACCCTGATGACCCGAACCCGAAACCCGTCCAACCTGCCCAATTGACTCCTCTAACCTTATAAGTCAAAGGAAATAATTGCATCTTACTCTTTTTTTAAAAAAAAAAACTTTAAATTCTTGTCATACACTCCAATACATTAAACTACCAATACACACTCTAAAAATAGAAAAAGATCAATCACAATAATTAAATTTTCAATAAATTTTAACTTAATTATTTTTAAAAAAATGAATAATTGATGATTAGGCAACTTATTTTAACTTTTAAACTTGATAATAATACTTTTATTAGTTTATATTATAAAATTGAAATGGGTCCATAACTATTAAAAAGTCTCCAATTTTTTAAAATTAAAATGGTAAAAATAAAATATTTATAAAAATATTGAATTTAATTAAATAAAAATAGAGTTATAATTGATGATTAGGCAACTTATTTTAACTTTTAAACTTGATAATAATACTTTTATTAGTTTATATTATAAAATTGAAATGGGTCCATAAATTTTTAAAATTAAATTAATGGTAAAAATAGAATATTTATAAAAATATTGAATTTAATTAAATAAAAATAGAGTTTTTAACAGAATAACTATAAAAGTTTATTTCTAACAAAAAACTGTAAAATTTAAACAATTTTTTTTTGGTATCTCATCCGATATCCAGGGCTTTGCCTTGACTAATCCGGATCCGACCCGCGTTGCGCACCTGGTTATGGTGGGTGAGTTTCCCAACAGGGGCAGCTGCGTACGTAAGGTCTCTAACCTGAGACCTGTTTAAGCTGGAACAAACCGTTTACCACTTGATCCAACCCCTTGTTGGTGTAAAATTTAAACAATGTCATTTAAGAAATATATTTTAAAAATTCTAATATATCTAAACTTTTTAATTAAATTAGTAATATCGTAAAAAAATAGGTATAAAGATATTAGATTTAATTAAATAAAAATAGAGTTTTTACTTGAGTAAAACTATAAAAGTAAAATAGTAAAATGGTAAAAATAAAATAGTTACAAGGATATTAGATTTAATAATTAAATAAAAATAGAGTTTTTAGTTGACTAAAACTATAAAAATTTAAACAATGACATTTAAGAAATATATTCGAAAAATAAGGATATGATAGGCGATTCAAAAGTTTAATAAGGATATAATAGGCGATTCAAAAGTTTTACAAAACTCGTACTTTTATATATAATATATATATACTATATATTATTTTTAGTGACTATGGAAATTACTTAAATGCCAAATTGAGGATTAATGCGGTGCCTCCTTTTGACTTTTTTTGGTCTTTTCTCACTTTTCGGGTGACTAAAAAGGTCTTCGATGAATTTCCTTCCTTACTTTTCCTATTGCCCTTTTTTTTTCTAAATTACTATTTTTATATTTAACATTAAGTGTGTTTTAATTACATATTAATTGTGTGTGGATATTAGGATTTACCAGTTCAACTCCTCTGTCGGAATTCCAAAGGATTGGTACCATAAATGTATCTGCAATAATGATTGATTCATGGGTAAACTATTGACATTCTAGTTCTGTTTTCCTTTCGTCTTCATTTTTATTTGGGTGGTTTTCTTCTTCCCTAACATTTCTCTGAATTGGTTTCACATGGACTCCGCTCTGTTTCCTAAAATTTCCAGGTGGACGGTGATAAGATCCTTCCATTTAATTAACAGCGCCTTAGGATAGCATAACTTAAAGTGGGGAGCTTTCACTTCTCACCGCAACATTTTGAGGTAAATCTGGATTTATTTGTTGATTATATTATTTGATATTGAAATTTAACATTTCCTTATTCCTCTTTTATTTTACAAAAAGTTTTTTTTTTATTTATCATTCGACTTCCTTTTTATTGAGGTTTCTATTAGTTGCTTATATTTGACATATTTCCACATTTCCAAAAGCACAATTAGCCAATGCTAAGTACAATCATTTTGTGATGCATTATGGAAATTACATATACTCTTGCAAATGCTATCAACTAATTCAATTTTCCTACGAAAACTATATATGCTCATTGACTACAAAAATTTGGTCTTCCTTATGCAGAAGCCAAATTTTTCCACCTACCCGAATTCATTAATTTAACAATTGCAATCATGATTAAAAAATGACCGCAGCGTACTATGTTTTTTTAAAGATAATCAACATACATTTTAAACAACAATTAATATTAATTTTATTTTGATAAATTATCTAGAGATGGAGGAGTAGAATATTAGCTTTATTTTGATGAATTACCTAGAGACAGAGTAGAATTTAGGTAATGCACTTTTAGAATGAAAGAGAGGTCATGTCTTTTGGTTTATATATGCGAATTATTTGTTTGGATGTATGAGTTTCTCCTAACTGATTAACTTACTGCCAAAGCAATATCTTCTTACTAATGACTTAAACAACTACAAAAAAATATAGGTCTAATAAGAAGATGACTGCAGCGCAAGCGCAGGCCGCCCTGCTTGTATAAATTAATCCTAGATTAAATTAGAAAAGGGTGTAAAACATGTTTTACACACGAGTGTAAGTTGCACCTCTTTGAATGAGAAATTCGACTTATGTTGAACTAGAATTTGACACACTCACGTACATGAGTGTAAAACATGTGCGAAGAGTAATATTTTCCCCTTCTAAATAGGTAGTGGGTGTTGTGCCAAAAAAAAAAAATAGGTAGTGGGTGTTTAATTTGAATAGTTTTCCTTCTATTAGGGAAAAAAAAGCTCCACAACCTACCTTTAAAATTGCATCAAATTAAGGGCCTGTTCGGTAGCCCAAAACAGGGGTGATTTCCGTTTTCCATCTCTTGGAAAATGGAGAAGGGGTGGAAAATTTGTTTGGTAGTGGAGATGGAGAATAAAAATTGGAGAACGAATAAAAGTTGTTCTCCCCTTCTCTGGAGATTGTGGAAAACACGCTATATTTAAAATAGGCCACCATTCGAATCCCACTACTCTCACTTTTTTTCTTTTCTTTTTCTCCTTTTTTGCTATTTTTCTTTTCTCCTTTACTCTTCTCTTCTTCCACCCACGACAAACCCTTCTCCTTCAGATACCTACGCTTCCAGCCTTCTCCTCTCTACGCCGCCGCCGAAGTAATCATCTCAGGCCGTTGTTTAAAGACCCAGGTAAGTTCCTTGATTCAAATTTGTAGACTTGTTGCTAAAATTTTCGAATTATGTTCTTTATTTTCTTTCTTGTACGGGTCTTTTGATTGAGTGGGTGTCTCTTCTTTTCTATGGGTTTGCTTATTCTTCTTCTTCTGTTAGCAGATTTGAAGATTTGTCGTTTTCTGCACTCTTCTTTTGGTAAGTAATTTGAAATATTTTGTATATTCTTATACACTTGACAATCTAGTGATTGCTCATAGACTTGCCTTAGTTACCAAAAGAGATCACTTTGAAATGTTGGAGACAAAAATTATTCTAATCCTAACATATAATTAGTGACACGAGTTTATTGACTCCTTACTCCTGAATTGGCCTTTTTTTCTCATTTCTGTTCATTCTGTAACAGAATGAAGGAACATGAATGGAAATGTGTGATTGTGAACATGAATGGAAATGTGTGATTGTCTATGGTGTAGGAATTTCTGTTCGGCTAACAATTAGTAACAAATAGTTGATTATGATTATACATAAGATGATTTTAAAGCTTATGAATAGAATCTGAACTAAAAGCAAATTGCAGAATTTGACATCAATTATTATTGGAAATGGTTGATGGCTATGTATTACCAAATAAGCAACTCGTGCTCTTGTCTTATTAAATGTTTTTTAAAGTTGTGACATGGTGTAAGATTGGAAGTATTGTATTACCGTTAATCATTCTTGTTAAACTTTTGACAGCATTCCTATGGCCTTGTTTTGGATTTGATCCATTCCCCTTTTAACCTTGTTGGCAAGACTTAGGCATCATACTCATTTACCCTCTTCATAAACATTCACTTACTGTGCTTTTGGGGCTTCTTATGGTCATTTACTTTGAAAAGGAGTTGACAAGGTATATATATGGTCTTGTTTTGTTGCATTCAAATACATTGGAAGTTGGTTTTGATTTTGCTATGGATATTGTTTTTGTCTATGTTTGAACTTGTGCATGAACAATTTTGTCATTTGTTTTGGCACCCTGAATGTATTCAAGTAATTTACTGGATTTGGTATGACAAGTGCAGCTGCTACTTCAGGGAATACTAGTCCCTTACTGAATTTTTGGTGTTTTGGAAAACGTATTAGAACTTGAGACTGTAATTTGGGTGATTAGAGATTTGTTGCTATCCATGATGTCACTTTGCACTTTGGTACCGATCACATTCAATTTAAAAAGGAGATGGTGACTTGGTTTTGATATATTCGGTGATGTCATTGTCTATGAATTTGGATGATATGGTTCTTTTTTTTTTTTTGGATGATATGGTTCCAAAAGCTTATCAATATTACAATTGAAATTGCATTAACCATAGGCATTATTGGTTATAAGTTGTTTGGGGATTTGTACTTGTTTGATTGCCTTGGAGACAAAAAGAGATTAGTTCTTTAATAGAAAGTTCTATATATGCCAGATTTAAGCCATAAACTTGCTAGTTATGAAGTTATTAAACATGGTTAAACAAGGAGGAGCAGTTGGGTTTGCCATTTTTTTTACTTGATGAAACTATATGTTGACAAGTTCACCTACTTGATATTCATGTCTTTGCTTAGGTTCATATTGAATGTTTCTGTACTGATTTGGCATGGTTAATGTGACATGCAGACCAGAACTATTTTGCTAAACTAGATAGCAAATGTAGTGAGTTCTAATCTTAAGAAATAGTCTTAGAAATAGGCATTGGAGAGCTACAAACTAGTATAGGAAGGCAATATACTTCTTAGATTTGTTTCTTATCAGAAATTAGAGGAGATGCATATGCATATATGATATTTACAAATTAATTGCAACCTATGAAGATTTTATGGAGTTACCTAACATTCTTTCTCAAATTTCTATCTCTTAGCAGGTGCAAAAGATCAAGTAGCTTCCTTGGATCAATATTACCTGATTCTGTGAATGATGCACTAGATCCAACTGACCATCATGTGCTTCATAATGCTATTTCAGCGGGAGTCAGAAGGTAAAGCACCTTCTAACTGATTTAATGAATTTATAGCTCGTTAGCACAATAAACAACTTTGGTGGTGAAACATATATATATGGCAAATCATGAAGTAATGTTATAATTTCTCTTTTGCATTTAAGCATAACAATTTGATTTAACAGTTTTGTTTACCATTTCACCCATAACCTCTTGCTTACCTTTTTACCTCTTGCTCTCTTGCGTGTCAAACAAAAACTAGACAGGTATGAAGATGGTGAAATGAGAAGTGTACATAGGCAAGTAATCTTTGCTGCCACTCCCACTTTGGTGGTTTTATATTTCAAGAAAAATTTGCTAGGTCTTTTTCTTTTTCATGAAAATTTTCTTTATGGGTATGCTTCAGTCTTTGACTGCACAACAAACTCCATTTTAATGATATTGTTGTTGTGCATGAAATCGATTTTGCATTAGTGAACTATTGCTACATAATCATGTATCTGATGGACAATTCTAAAAAAGTTTTGGTCTAAGTTGATTGGTATCTTGTTATTTAAAAGAATGATGATATTCAAGCCTTCTCTTGTTGCATGTGTAAGTTAAAGGTTGCTGTTATATAAATTTGCTTTGAAGGGTAATGCAATGTATACATCAAAACAGAGCCTTGAGATGACAAAACCTTTGTATGTTCTTTTATAAAAATTAAGTGACAACATTTTAGTTGCAATATACTGGTGAGACAATGGAAAGCATAATTAAAAAATGTTTGATCCTCCTGCTGCAGGTTCAACAACTAATTCAAGATGCCATTGATCCCGAGAGATTATGTTAGATGTTTCCTGGATGGGGAGTTTGGATGTGATTATATTTCGTTTTCCACCCGATCATATTTGTACAAGCGGCGTTCTATTTTCCTTGTTACATATTACAAGTGCATATTGAGACTTGAGGGTTGGGTGGGTGTTGTATGTATAGTAAAAAGTTTTGGTACTTGATGTTCTTAGTATATTGAGTCTTACTCGTGTGTTTGGGTGTGGGATCGGTGTTGATGGCGATTTGTACAGAAAAATATTGTAAAATGATATATTGATGTATTTTATTTACTTTGATTTTATTATAGATACTACATACATTTTCTTAATTTTTTAAACAATTCTTCATTAAAAAAGAAAGAAAGAAGAAAACAAAATTTGGCCATTTTCATTTTCATGAACCAAATAAGTTTTCTAGAAAATAGAAAATGCAACTCTTAAAACCGCATGTACCAAACAAGTTTTCTAGAAAATGACAACAAATGAGTACAGATTTTAGCAAATGAAAATGGAGATGGAAAATGGAGAATATTCTCCACTACCAAACATAGCCTAAATTTTTTGCTCTCTCGTGTAAAGGCAAAACCATTCAATTTATCAAACCAACATGTAACTTAAATAATATAATTAGATTTTAGAAAAGCTTACCCATAGATGTTGAATGAGGCTGCGTTTAGTAGAGTGGTGTGATTGGCTCCGTTTGAACTGAGATTGTGAGATTAAACACTGTACAGATGAGATTATAATCAGCGATAGAAACAGAGATGTTAAGTGAAAACAACGGTGGGGTGAGATTAGAATGTAAAATGACCATTAAGGGTATTAGTATTTTTAAATGTATTAACAAATAACTTTGATGTATATTTTAATTTTATTAAAAACTCTTAAACCTTAAAAAATTAATTCAACCAAAATATTGAATTTTTATATACTAACAAAGAATAATTATGCATATTTATAATTAGCTACTAGCAATTTTAATTATTTATTTACTTCTTTGTATTAATTTTTTATTTTAACATTTTTAAGTTTTTAAAATTTATACATTATAAAAGTTATTTACAAAAGTGTTATATGAAATTAAAAATTATATAATCAAATATATGTTAAACATTATAAATATTTTAAAATATTATGAAAATTATAAATATTTAGTTATTTATTTGTTAATTGTTGTATAAAAAGACTTAAAAATATTTAATTTTTGAAATATATAATAAAAAAATGAAATATTATAAATATGAACTTATATTTATTAATTATTATTGTATAAATTTAAGTATTAAAACAAGAAAGAAGAAAGAGAAGAGTGGTTAAAAAAAAGAAAAAGAAGAAACATACAAGACATTAACTAAAGGACAAAAAAAGGGAGGGTTTTGAGGGAAAGAAATTGGACCGGTGTCCAATTGGAGCACTTTGCTCCAGCGGGAATTCAGCGTTTCAATTGATAAATGGTTGTCCACGTGGGCCACCTGATATCAGCTGAAAAATATAGTTATGGCTTCAATTGACCAGTGCACCACTGTTTGGGGCCCAAACGGTGCCCCAAACGGTGATGCACTGGGCAACTAAACACAGCCTGAGACTGCTAGCGGTCATTGTCCCGGTAAGAGTAAAAATACAAAGTCAATCCTTCATGGTTTGAACTTTGAAGTCTATGACAATTCTTTGTCTTCGCATTTATCCAATGGTTGGATCAAGATCTTAGAATATTCCTTTGTTGTTGTTGTTGTTGTGACGGGCGAATCTTGACATATATATAAGTTTAAGGGGCCAATATAAATTTTCCTATGTAAATTTAAGTTTTGGGGGCCAAATTAAAAAATTTCAAAGTGCAAACACATGTAAAACTATCGGCTACTAGTGGATTTTTCCATTTTTTTGGGGCCATGGCCCCCTCATGGCTTAACATGGATCCTAATTGCTGTTGTTGATTAGTTTGTTGCGCATAAACATGTTTATGTTTAAGTGCTTTTACTAACCACTTTTTTCAATACCAAACCACCTCCCTCTTTCTTTTTAATTTAACTAGTCCTCACTTTCACGTGTGTTGCACGTGACCTAATCTGTTTTAAAGAAGTCTATTATATTAGAACTGACAAAATTTCATCAGAGTGCGGGTATTTGACTCGATCACATGAAACCGAACCTTATCCAACCCGATTCGACCAAAAAATTCACTCAATCCGAAACCGAAATGACCTGACCCAAATTCTTAAAAAGTCGAAGGTTCAAACCCGAAATTATCGGAACCATATGACCCAAAACTGAAAAAGAACCTGAACCAAAATTGACCAAAACCCAAATGACCCGACATTTGAGCGATCAGAACCCAACCCAACCTGAAACTGAAAATTAACCGAACTCTTATAACCCAAAATTTCCTTAACCCGAAACTGACCTAAACCAAATCCAAGCCGACCAGCTCATTTGTATATACATTGGATTTTACTATCAAAGTAACATAAGAAATTATCCCACACAAAGAAAAATATTAACAAAGTAAAACATCAAATTTAAACCAACAACAAGAGTTACAATTATCAAGCATAAAATTAATTATAAGTCAAATAAAATAATTGCATGTTAGAGTAATAAATTTTAATCATAATACATTATTATAAACTATCAAATAGTGTCAATCATAATAACTTTTTAAATTAAAATAGTAAAAATAAAATAATTATAAAAATATTGAATTTAATAAAATGAAAATAGAGTTTTTAGTAGAATAAAACTGCATATTAAAAGAATTTAATATATCCAAATTTTTATTGAAAAATAGTAAAATGGTAAAAATAAAGTATTATAAAGATATTAGATTTAATTGAATAAAAATAGAGTTTTTAGTAGAATAAAACTATAATAATTAAGCAATGGCATTTAAGAAATATATTTGACAAATAGGGGTATAATAGGCGATTCAAAAGTTTTACATGTGAACGTACTTTTTAATATAGTATAGATGAAATCAATCATCTTGGTACTTAAAGAAAATGTCAATGCTTCACGAATTCATTTGTTAGAAGAGTTTTAATCTTCCACACTTTCAAAACGACTAAACCAATGAAAGAATGCTCCATTTTTTTGGCTTCAAAGAAAGGGTATTGATACACCGGCAGTATAAATTTTGGACTCCACAAGCGGGTTGTGGAGTTGACACATGTCCATTTTTTAATTAATTAAGTTTTAAATATTTCAATCTAGTCCCTAGAGGACACATGTCACCTTTCAGAACCCACTTATGTAGTCTGCTAAACTCCACCACCGATGTATTATATAATTTGCCTCAAAGAAATGCTCCATTTGTGATTGTTTAAGAATGTTAATGGTTATCTCAAAAAAAAATGTTAATGGTTATTTTCAATTCATTCTCTAAATTAGGCTTCAATTGATGTCAAAAAAAAAAGGCTTCAATTTGGGCCAATATGCACATGGGAAGAAGCTAAGTTTAGGCTTTTTAAAAAGACTTGTGGGCCTAGCCTGCCTATCAAACAAAAAGTTCTGTAGATAAATAAGAATTTTTAAAAAGAACAATAGACAATAAGAAAACAAGAAAGCTCCTTTCTTTACAGTTCCAATTTTGCGCCATATTTGCCCATTTACACTCTCTTTTGGTGGGAAAAGCCCCAAAAGCCAAAAAAAAGGGAAAAAAAAAATGGAGATGGAGCAGCTGCTAAGCATGGGATTCCCAAGTGAATTAGCAGCTCAAGCACTTGCCGCCACCGGCGGCAAATCCACTCTCAAAGCCACCGAATGGATTCTTTCCCACAAACCTTCCAACCCTAACTCCAACACTAGTCCCAACCAAACTCCTCCGCCTCCTTTCCAACCCAAACTCGACCGTTTCTTTCATTTTCAGACCAAACTTTCCAATTCCCCGCCGTCCCCTGAACCCACAGCCACCGCTCCCAACATCCAGGTTTTACCCCGGCGAGACCTAGAAGAAGATTCTACCACCCCATCTCCGCTCCATAATAAACGTATTAAATTGCAGAATCCCAAACCATTTGGTCAACCGGACATAACCAATAAAACCCACGAGCCTCTGTCCGAACGGATGCGTCCTCGGACCATTTTCGAAGTAGTTGGTCAAGAACATATTCTGGGTAACGGTTCTCTTCTTCGTTCTGCTGTTGACCGTAACAGGATTCCTTCTATTGTATTCTGGGGTCCTCCTGGTACTGGTAAGACTTCAATTGCTAAATCCATTGTTAATTCTTCGCAAGAACGGTCTTTGTATCGGTTTGTTACTTTGTCTGCTGTTACTTGTGGTGTTAAGGATGTTAGAGATGCTGTCGAGGAAGCTAGGAAATTGAGAGTTAAGAGTAATAAAAGGACTGTGCTATTTGTTGATGAAGTTCATAGATTTAATAAATCACAACAGGATTCTTTCTTGCCTGTGATTGAAGATGGGAGTATTGTGTTTATGGGAGCAACCACTGAGAATCCTTCATTTCATTTGATTACGCCGTTGTTGTCTAGGTGTAGGGTTCTTACATTGAATCCTTTAAAACCCCATCATGTTGAAACTCTATTGCGAAGAGCTGTTAATGATAGGGAAAGAGGTTTGTCACAGAGCATAGGGATGAAAGTTGAAGTGAAGGATGATGCTATTGAATTTTTGTCTACGAATTGTGATGGTGATGCTCGTGTGGCATTGAATGCCTTGGAAATTTCTGCCACAACGGCTGCTTCCCGAGTGGCTAGTAATCGAAAGAAAGGTTTAGCAGAGCCAGATAGGGATTTTGATTTGGTGACAAGTGAGGAAAATGAGATTGGTCCATTTCAAGCAATTGTCACTGTTGATGATGTCAAGGAGGCGCTTCAATGCAAGCATCTTGCATATGACAAAGCAGGGGATGAGCATTACAATTTGATTAGTGCACTCCACAAGTCAATGAGGGGAAGTGATGCAGATGCTGCAATTTATTGGTTGGCAAGAATGTTAGAAGGAGGTGAACAGCCCCTTTACATTGCTCGAAGACTAATAAGATTCGCCAGTGAGGATGTCGGGTTGGCTGATCCATTAGCATTAAATCAGGCTGTTTCTTGTTATCAAGCTTGTCATTTCTTGGGCATGCCCGAGTGTAATGTGATTCTTGCACAATGTGTTGCTTACTTAGCTCTGGCACCTAAATCTATTGCTGTGTACCGAGCCATTGGAGCTGCACAGAAGGTTGTTAGGGAATCTGTAGGACAGAATGAGGGAGTGCCGCTTCATTTGAGGAATGCACCGACCAAGCTAATGAAAGAACTTGGATATGGAAAGGAGTACATATATCCTCCTGATAATCCCTCTTCATCAACTCAGACATACTTACCACCTTCACTTCTAGGATACAAGTTCCTTGATTGGCCAAGTGGAAATTCAACGCACCAGTAAGAGTCATTTCATCATTGTTCAGTTCTGAAAGGAGAAAATTCCTTTGTTGACTAATCTGTGACCTACTCAGGCAGTTTTGGAATTATATAAGTTAGGTACTGTCGAATTTTTTGTGGATATGACTTTTCTATAGGTAAAAGAAAGAATTGTATTTATAATCTTTGGACCATCTTGGTTTTTCTTTTCTGAAACTGTGTTGAAGCATAACAAAGTGGATGACAGTGACACATTGACTTCACAACCAATTTGATAAATCATTCAACTATTGAATAATACTTTCTGTAAAATTGCCCATTTCACTACATTTCCATTGTTAATATTTGATCAAAGTCAGGATTCTGCATTTTTGGAAAAGTTTGATTTAATAAAGCTATGTACTGAAAGTGGTCTGAACTGTGTTGAGATAAATGGCAAATTCCCTTGCGATCATGTCAAAATGATAATGAAAATGACGGATCGGGGTTGCAGAGGCACACTTTAAAAGACAAGTATTAACAGAATTCACTGGAAGAAAACACCATATTAAGGTAAGCACAGAGATATTAGCAGATTCATAATCTTATTAGCGACTGTTTGCATCTAATCAATGGGTATTACATGATAACGACCACATTCACATGATTTACAAACGAGAGTCCCCTATTACCTTAATACAACAAAAAGCTAACTTACAACTTCTGCCGCAGGAAACAACTCCCTTTAAAACAAGACTAGCATAAGAGGAGCCGAGATAGGAAAAAGGAACTGAAAAATATGGGAACGTATTGGAAATTACAAAATGTTACAAAGAAAGTCAACTACTAATTATCAGATTCATCCGTTAAGATTGATGCAGGAGGATCAGATCCATTCCTTAGGATTAATGCACGCATCTAACAATTTCCACTCTTCACTTCCCTCTTCTGGTTTCTGTATGTCAAACAAAATAGGCCTCTTAGTATCAGTTACAATTAAAGAATCTTTGTAAATGTTGCAGCAAATATTTGCACAGAATTAATAGAAAACCCTTTCACTTAAGAGTGAAAAAAAAGGGGGGCATAAGGGCAGAAAGCTTACATGATCATATTCCCATCGTGCAGTTAAAGGGAGAGAAACAAGAATACTTTCAATTCGACCTCCTGTCTTCAGTCCAAAAGTTGTGCCTCGATCATAAACCTTTAATCAACAAATCAGAGAGTATAATTTAAGGTCTAATTTAGAGAAATTTAAGATGTCAACTATGTCTAATGTAGTTATAGCCAGCTTCAATACCAAGTTGAATTCTACATAGCGGCCCCTTCGCAACTGTTGCCATGCCTTGTGGTTGTCATTATATGGTGTATCCTTCCTTCTCTCTAGAATAGGTATGTATGCAGGAACCACAGAATTTGCACATTCTGCAAATCCACAGAACATTTTTACATTAGAATAACTAAAGCCCATTGGAATTGCCATTTTTAGGTGGGGAACACCCAAAAAGATCAAAGTCAGTCTTGAGGAATTACCAGTGGCAAATGAAAGGAGCATCTCTTGATCATAGTCATTTAGATCATCAAAAAATATTCCACCAAGCCCTCGCCTCTCATTTCGATGCTGCATAGAGTATCAAAAGAAAACATAATGTTTAACAATATAATCCATGACTAAATGGAAGAAAACATAAATAATGATATATAAATGGGTTAAATACCAATTACCAAAAAACACCCCAAACTATCAACAAATGGACAACTTGCACCCCAAAGTTTAGTACCCAATCTATCAACAAAGAAAGCTTCTAATACTTATATGATCACCACGTAAATTACTGAAGTTATTCAACTAAGCTACATCTTCACCTTGCCTAAAAAGGCAAACTCAAGTGTAAAAGGTGTCTGCTAATTTAAGGCATCTCAACAAAAGGATGCAAGGTGCTTTTGTTGATTTGCAGTGTGCCTTAGCAATGGGGTGATAATAGTGCAAAGGTTAAACTGTTTTTTTTTTTTGATTTTTTTTTGGCATTAAGGTTAAACTGTTAAAGACTGTAAAAATCGTAATACTTGCTTCCAATGGCCCCAATTTCATGAAGCATTATCATTGACAAGTGACAATCCAGCATCAAGGCATTGAGTGGAAAGACGGGCCCTTTTTATTACTTCAGATTCTATAAATTAAAAACTAAAAGTTGGGGAATATAGTACTAAATGCATAAACTAATTTAACAACCAAAAAATTTAGAAGAGAAACATACCTTAATGTAAAAATAGTCATCACACCATTTTTTGAATCGAGGATAAAAGGATGGATCAAATTTATCACAGGCCTGTTTTTGTATCTACAGAAGAAGGCCAACTTTAGCAAAAGAACATTCACCAAAACAAGAAACAATTAATGTTCTGCACATACATAAACAGGTATTTGCTATCAAATTTTGCACTTATCTTTGATGCTAATGGGTGTAATGCACTGACAGTAGAATCATAAGTCTCTGACTTAACTATTAATCTACACTAACATGAACTTAAAATGAACAGGGTTTACTGCTTTGGAAAGGGATTTCATCTATGTAATTTCTAGTTAATAGCATGTTGAATAAGGAGGTTCTGTTCAAATTCTTGAATTTCCTCACATTTCTTTCAATAAGATCAATATTTTACTTTCTCAAAGTGAAATCACAAGTACTTTTCATTTAACTACTTCAGCTCCTTAATATTTGAATCATGCTATATGCAGATGCCTCAACCTTTAGTAGGGATAGAAAACATCTCGGGAGCATTTCTCATAAAAACCAACTAAACTAGTAATGATATATGCTTTTTTAAAATAACAAAGATAAATAAAGAAGAAAATTCCAACATACTGAATGGAAGTGCTTGACATCCTCCTCAAAGATGTAAGATGGAGTCAAATCCGTTCCACCACCAAACCACCATTGCCTAGGTGCTCCAGGAACATCTGTGCAATTTAAAGACAACTCACAAATTTACTTATATTGCTTTACTAACATTGAAGTGCAAAATAGATTAATGTAAATTGAAATACAACTAAGGGAATGTGAGGTGAAACTGGTGATTCCTTTAGCAATAGCATGCATTGCACGGTTCAACAACTACATAAATATGGAGAAATCAACTACCTTTAGGAGCATCAGTTTCAAAATACCGATAGTTGAAATGCAATGTAGGAGCAAATGGATTCTTTGGATGTAAAACCTGGAGGGGAAAAAACCCAAAAGTGATAATCATCAGCATTTTCTTCCTAAAACGGATTAGAACCAAAAATTTAATTTTTTATTATAAAAAAGATGATTAATTTACCGAGCTGATTCCGGCAGCGAAAAAGGGAACTGGACCGGGCTTCTGATCAGTGGCAGCAGCCTTGGCAGCTCGGTAAGCTTCTGGGGGCATAACTCCATAAACAACAGAAATATTAACACCAGCCTTCTCGAAAACGGCACCATCCTGCAACACTCTGCTGATTCCCCCACCGCCTCCAGGCCTCGTCCAAGCGTCCTCCTTGAACTTCCCAGCTCCGTCGAGAGCCTCCAAGGCACCGCACACACTGTCTTGCGCCTCCAGTATCATGCGCTGGAAACGCGCCCTGATTGAACCGTCATCTTCAGCCTCACGGAGGAAAGTGTCGGGCCGCTGGGAGATAACGGTTTCTTTCTCGATGGAAACGGCGGAGGTTGTCATGAGTCTGCCACTGCCAATTGGGTTTCTGGGTTTTGTAAGGGAAGTGAATTTGGTGAGCCTGGTCAAGCTAGGACTAGAGGAGGGGCAAAATCCTAACTGGGGTTTCTTTGAAGAAGAAGAAGAGGAAGAAGAAAGTTGGAAGACTGACAGCGAAGAAGAAGAAGGAACGGAGAGAGTGGCTGATGGCGGTGGCATTGCTAAAAATTTCTGGTGTTAATGGAGTTCGATCTTTACTATGAAATGGGGACAAATTTGTTTTCGTTTTTGAGATTCTGTCCCAATCTCTTTTATAGCTAATAAGCCTGTAATTTGAAATGGAAGATAAGGGTGTGCCCACAGTGTCAGTGTCTTGGTTGGTTTAGCCGTTGTTTTTTAGATTCTTTCTTTGCTGATTGGAGATTTGCTCAACTTAACCCCAATTTTAGACTCAACTTTTCTTTTCCCCCTGTTTTCCATTCTTTTTCGCTTTATTTAATGTTTTAAGCTTCGCAATTTCCAGTTTGTCCGAATGAAGAATCGAAGACTGGTGGAGAAGGTCAAAACTGACCGACAATCCATTGTATTTTGAGAGATGAGTCAACGGATTAACTTTTAGTTACTAAATAAATTAATAATGAAATTGAGATTTTACTGCAAACCCATTTAGAGTATATATTTCATTGTTTCTTCACTTCTTTATCCCAGGCCTAGCAAAGGGTTACTCTTACTCGGTATATTTGCCTAATTCCAAATCCTACAAATCAAGCATGGCAAACCAAAGAGCACAAGCGACAAACATGGCATCCAATAATTTGGGGCTTCCTTATGTTAAAACACAAAGTACAACTCTGCTAAAATTACAATACACATAATAGATGATAGTAGAGTAATTTCTTCTTCAACTTAACTAGTACGTAACTGGAAATAAATATATTAGAGATGAGTACTAACAAAACTTTGCTAACTCTTTCCTTCAATAGTCATCACCTCTAGATATAACTTCTTTGCAGGTTGGGCGCAGTAAGATGGTATGTTCAAACTGAGAGACATAGCTGCCCTTAACATCGCATAAAGGAGGATATGGCTGCAATAAAAGAGATACATGTTCTTGATTAGCCTCATCTTGGATTTGCAGGTAAAAGGTCATGAAATCACAACAGTATCAAATGAAGATGGATGGTAAGAAGATACCTGAACAATGCCGGCATCACATAGATTTTTCAGGGCCATCAGATACTTGGTCTCTCCCAAGCGATCTAAATACCGTCTACAGAAGGCCAATGTAGAGAAGTTCTTGTTTATTGTAGCTAGCAGCTGCTTAGCTCTAGGCAACCTCAGTGGAATGTGCCCTGCATCAAAATTTTTCATATAATGACTGCACTCTAGATCTTCCCTCACATAACCTTTCCCTGCAAAAAGATGAATGAACGGTTACACCAACGGTTAAGATAATAATATAAATCAACTATAATCTATTATGCAGAAGATTGAGTTCCCAATCGGATGAGAATCATTACCTGTAGAAGCAAAGGTTTCAATGGCAAAAAATTCACCCTCTTCCATTTTTGTTTGCTCCCCTCCTTTCACAATAGGAACTGATTTCCCAGCATGTATCTGATAGGGCCCAATGCTGTGTCCATTCAAGTTTCGGATACTTTTGACTGCCAATATAATGTATTCAAATCCCCTCAGGAAAAGTTTATACAAAAACAGATATCCAAAAGATTTCTTATAAGAGTAAAAGATTAATAATAGCAATTATCCCAAATCCCAATACTAAAATGTATAGAAATGCCCTAACTCTCTCCTGATTTTCATACCTTGATACGTCTTTCCATTTATTTCAACCTCATATGATTCCATCACCTCTTGAATTGCAGCACCAACATCACAAAGACGGACATCAATACCAGCTTCCTGAACAATTAAACAAGCATAAAAATTATAAAAGAACCTCAAAGATCATTGGCTGCAACCATCTCTCTACACATATATCAATATGATTCACAACAAATTCTCAAGAATAATAATGAGATATATAAATCATCAAAAGAACAAGCAAGAGAACTTTTCTTGGACTTGATGGACACAGAGGGAAGGAAATGTTTTGTACAGGAAAGAGAACATCAAAGCAGGCTCTCTCCCACTGCTGCAACAAAGAAAAGGGAAGCAAGCATAAAGTGTAACAAGAAACATACTTTTTACTTGGAACATTTTAAATCAGCAAATTTTTCCATACACAATCCCTGGAAAGATTTCACCTTCCCTTCATTACTACTTTCTCCTCTCAAACATTCTTAGCTTAGCTGACAAAATCAGTGTCCAGAACAACAGACAAGGACATTTATATAAAGACTGTATGCATGAAACATGATTACAGGGTCCTAAACTTGTTATTAGAACTTGGAAAGAAATGATATTGAGGGAAGTTATGTCTGCACAGATATGATGACCTATCACACAAGGTGGCAGCATCACTTTGAGGAATCATGTATGACTTAAATTAATTGAGACTAGAAAGAAAAAGATTTGACAGCCAATAATAAATAGATGAAGTTTCTTTCTTCCAACAGCACAACATTTAAAAGAAAAATAGGTTCAAGAATACGGCTACTACGGGGTTCATAAATGATATAATTGTAAGAAAGTAAGAAAGTTTTGAAAAAAGGATCAATAGCCATCTCTCTTATCTCCATTGACTATACTTCTTTAATGGATCCAGTTACAGACTTACAGTACCTTAATGCCTGTATTGGTTGCTTCACGAGAAGCTTCAAGAAGCGGATCAAACATTGGATTAAATGCCACTGTAAAGGCACAATCAACTATATATCCTGCAAAGCCGACAAACAAAGTTTGATAATATAACCAGCTCAAAAGTTAGCATTCCATAACCTAGAAAGAAATTATGCAGCTATACAGCAAATAGAGCAAACTGAAAGAGGATGGTGGAACTATTGTATTACCATCAATATGAGTTCCAAAATCCAACTTCATCACATCATCATACTGAAGCACAGTCTTATCTCCAGAATTGGGAGTCCAGTGAGCAGCAACCCTGACACAGAAAGAGGTGAGTATTGACACGACCTATTAAGGGTAAGCGCGAATAGTAGACTTATTAAATGTCAATCATATAGCTAACCAGTTCAGAGAGCATCCTGTAGGAAAAGCAATCCCTGCTTGCAAGCCATTTTCTGAAATTAGCTTTCTAACTGTGTTCTCCAAGGTCTCACACATGTCCGTCATTAACATTCCAGGTTTCAAAATGCTTCTGATATATTTCCGAACCTAAGAATGTGTATGAAATACCAGTTAAGACCAAAAATCAATAGCAGAAAGTCCCAAAGCTGAACTTTCCCACATCATAGATATTTACTTCAAAACAAGCAGAACTTATGTAGATATAAGACCAAAAAACAAACCTGACGATGGACTTCAGCTGCCTGGCGAACTGCATTATATTTTGGCTTTTCAAGGCGCTCCAATTCTCTCTTCTCCTCGGAGGTAGTCCTCCATAAATTACTGACAAGCCAAAACCAACAGTAAAAATTCAACCTTTAAACAGACAAATTTGGAACAAAGGCACCTATAATATTCACAAATATTCACTGAAAAAAGACGAAACTAGTTGTAACAATAGGAAATACTTTTCAATACAATCACATGCTATTCATATTCCAAAAGAAGAGTAAATATCTTCCCAACTTTTCTACAATCCATCAAGTTCTTATGTACATGATGATATCTAGTAGAAGTGACCTTCCATTTAAATATACCATTGTTACTTTCTCAGCTCAAGACAACTTAAAGATGCGCTAATTTAACATATAGATATAAGTTAAATGACAATAGAGAACAATCAGCAAAGACAAAAGAAGATATTATTGACCCTTAGCGTGTCCAAGCCCTTGTATTGCATTCTAATTTTAAGTAAACAAATATGCACTGACTGAAGGGATTTCTTAATCTCAAATATAGGAATTAAGCAAATTTTATTATGTATACTTGCTTCAAAAGAGAGTTTCAAGAAAATGGCATGACTCACTCATCTTTGTACTGTTGAATTTCACCCTCAGGAAACTCCCTAGATGGGAAAAGCTCAACTACAGGAATAGATGGTGGATCAGTCTGCTGCAGTGGCTCCTTCTTTTTCCTGTGGGTTAGAAAATATAATATTGTCAAACTCTCAATTAAACATCTTCAATATGAAACAATTTACTAAAGCTAGAAATAGGTCCTCACTTGCTTCTATTTTTCTTCTTTTTCTTCTTTGCAACTTCTGCTAGGAAAAAATTTTGAAAAACACACAGAAGTGCATAGATTAGCCCTAAAGTGCAGTTAAGTTTATAAAAAATAATGTGAACCAACTTTACATTAACTTATACAAAAGCATCATAATAAGGCACCCTCAAAAATCAAAAATTACAATGGTTAAAATGCCGTTAAAGAATGAAGCTTATAGCAGAAGCTATAACCTTATTGCAATAATGTCTTGGAGCAAAATCAAATGGGATGGCAATTGGAGGTTGGAGGGAGATAGGATCAAAATCAAAATCTAGTCATCTGTCATTAACATATCTTTTCATATGCATTCATCTTCTTACATCATAATTTTAAATTCCATACACACGCGCGCGCGCGCACATACATATGTATGTCTTAAGTCAGTCAAACAGAGTAATCATAAAGCTTAGCTATGACCCTAGGCTATTAACTACTGTCACCAACGTACAATCAATACTCTTTCAAACCTGCACTCTCCTCGAAGAAAATAAAATCAAAAGAAGCTTCCCCCACTCCTTGTTTCCCATGTATATGTCAATTGTCCTAATGGTCAATATACATTGTAGAATGCTTTTGTATTATCTTTTCCATTAGATTATTTAAAAGCTCATGGAAGAAAACTATACTGATGATTTTTTAACTGAGCCCAGCACATCTAGAATTTTGTTTTAGGAAGAATATAAAATGGCATCACATTTACAAAAGAAATGCAGCGTCACTTAAATTACAACACAAGAAAAGGATCTTAGGCTCTTAGCATCTGCCTATCCCCTTTAAATGAGTAGCTCGATATACTTTAAATAGCATTTGAAATAAGTTCATATGAATTGGCATAGCATCTCAGAAAAGCTACTTGGAACCTCTGTTGTGGCAGAGGTCAAACCCTGAAACAATTAAAATGCCAGGGCGGCAAGAGATAAATGAGCAACACAAGCAGCAGTATGCATAAAACGAGAAAACCTAAAGTATCCAACAGTAAACTTGTCACCTGTCCCCTCTTCTTCATCTTTTTGCAAAGATGAACTTTCAGAGACCTCATCATCGCCATTCGAAAGCTCCAGTTTCTCAATGCCATTCGAAGCCTCTAACTCTTCCTTTTCTCCAACATGAACTTCATTATTCACATTTTCAGTCGCCATCACTGCACACACTATTTGCACAAAATCCCATCAATACAAAATTCACATTGTTCAAGAAAAATAAGGACAACTCAAGTTTTCAATTTGAACAGCAAGCTAAGCTTATAAACCTTATAAACCGATAAGACGAATAACTCTACATAGCTAAAACAATAAAAAATCATTCTTTGCCAAGGCTTAACTCACACTATCAACAAACAAAGGGAAAATATTAATCCCAGACATAAGATCACATAGAACAATAATTGAAATAATTCAGAGGTTTATTATTACTATAACAGAAAAAAAGTATAAAAATTGAGAGATAAAAGAGAGAGAAGATTACCAGATTATTTGATCGGAAAACGAATTAAAGCTTCGTTTATTTAGTCCCTTCTTAATTAGTATTACAGAGGAGATTTTAGAGAGAGAGAGCGCAAGAAAAGTGGAAACAAAAACCCTTCTTCAGTTTCACAACGAGAGAACGTAAAGTTCCTGACTTTGCTTGCCTGCGCTAACTTAACTCAGTCTTCCTTAGACTTTTCTGTCTCTTGCTTTTAGGTTGGGTGAGACGGTAAGAGATAGCCCGTTTTCTTTTTTTTTTTTTGGGCCATGAAGCCCAATTCTAATCCAAAATCTAGTGTTTTTTTCCCCCTCTTTTCTCAAACCTTCATTTTTTCTTTGGCTTAAGCCTTAATGTGCAATTTAGCCCTAAAACTATTTTGAATAGGATTGATGCCAAAAAAATAAAACTATTTTGAATAGGATAATTTGATTTTCAAACTTAGATTTTTAGATAATTTAACTTTGATTTGATCAAGTCTCAACCTTTATAAGAGTGAGAGTACAAGTTCGATCTACTAAAATCACATTTGATGTGTAGATTTTAACTTATTGCACTATCAATCCTAAAGGAATTAGTCCCATATCAATAAGGCTAAAAATATCCTTAATTAAACCAAAAAAGTAGAAAAAAGAGGGATCAAGAGGGTTAACATAAGAAAGACAGGGAAGAGAGATGACAAAAGGAAATTAAAGGCATCTAGTAATTTATTTTCACTGCTGGAGCTTAAGGAGAAGACCCATTTTTATTTTATACATAGTATAGTATATATCGAAACCCTTTACTGAACCCTCTCCTCTTTCAAGTGATTTGCACCGCAATTGTCTGTCACTTGCAGCCACCTGCAACATTATATATCTATATACTATATAAGTCTAAACTTCAAAATCATTGATTTGAAATATCTAAAATAACCTTTTTAATTTTAAAAGTTTAGTATTCATTTAAAGGGTAAACATGTATTTATCAAATTAAACTTTTAAGATTCAATATGTAATTTCATTTATCAATTAAATTAAATATATTATTATATTAAAATTTATAATTTCTTTTACCGCACCCTTATTTCAATTAATTTTTAATTACTATGTAATATATATAATAACTAAAATACTTACATTAATTAAATGGAATACTATAATAACTGAAATACTTACATTATTTGACCAAAAAAGAACACTTACATTAATTAAATTCTTAGGTTTTTTTTAATTCAAATTCTTAGGTATTTGTGCAAACGTATTGACTAAAAAAATATTGTTTCCTTAATAATAAATAAATTGGATCTTAATATCTTTTATAATTTT